>JAHWFO010061744.1:649501-687160 GCA_023313115.1 Rhysida immarginata | reverse complement strand
CTTTCCTCCCCCCCTGCCCCCCCCCCCCCCGGGGGGGGGGGCCCCCCCCCGCATCACATACTGTATTAAACGAACGAGCAAGGTGAAGGAACTGCTATTACAGAACTCGGTACAAAAAGCCGACTTACGGTCCAGGATCTTTTAAAATGTTGTATTTCTGCCTCCTCGACTGGTTTATTTAGTTCGCTTTTATTCGTTAATTAATTTAGATATTTTGACATCTGGGAATTTTGTCTTCAAAAAACCAGCTATAGAAGACGCGGAATTATCTCGTATCGGTTGGATTACTTTTATGGTTTTTTTATTCTTTCATAATACATATGCTTAATTAAAATTATATAATGAACTGCCTGATAACGTTATTTTATTTATTTTTGCGTTCAATGACAACATGTTGTGTTGGCCATCCAAGTCCCTTCCTCCTTTTGAGACGGAAATGCCTGAAGAACGGCAAGTCCGATTGCCAGGAAATTTCACACGCACTACTTGAGTTATATATTTTTTTTTGACATTTCTGACAGTCGAAGCGCACATTGACGGCACCGTCTTCTCGGCTATGAATACTAATGCTATTTATATCGTGTCAATCAAGTACGGAAAACTGGGAGAATTTTGTCGAACGTACTAAGTCAATATGACCCAAAGTGAACCAAAGTTCAAATGAGGTTTTGCTCTGCACTCGGTTTTCTAATTAAAATACCTCGTGAAAAGAGGATTTCTAACATAAATTCAATGCTTCTACTTAAAATCCATAAATTATTTAAAAATTATAAATTAAAAAAGTAAATAGAACGCTTAAAGAAATTGTTTATATTGGTAATACAGTTATTGGACCGGACGCAGTTTGTTTTTGAGTTATAAATCGGCGAACAATAAGAAACAGTTGACATCGAAAGATATAGACAATAAATATTAATATGATCCAGAATATTAGGATTGAAACAAAACTCAAGTAGGTGTTTGAGTGAAGAGCCATTCTCATTCCTCTCTTGCTTTGTAAACAAGATCACGTGACTACATGTTATAATTTCTTGTTTGCATTCCTTCCTTTGTTTTATTTATTCCATTGGCTTCGCTAGAAGGCTGACCGATTCATTTTTATTATATTTCTCTCTCTCCCTCTCTCTCTTCCTAACGTGGACAATAATGATAACGAGGAAGGCTTCCGGTCAACCCGTTATGACGTAATGAGTGGAAGGAAAATGGGACTTAGAAGCAAAAGATCGGAGGGGTGGGGGGTCGACAGGAACGAACGAAGAACCAAATCCTTGACATCGATTAACTAGAAAAGATTAATCGCTTGTAACTCACTACTAGGAAATCCGCACAGGGATTTATTATGTATTAAAAAAAACAATTTTTTTTCTTTATTTAATATTCCATTAACTTCTCAATGAAGTCAGTTGGAGATTTCCACTGAATGACTTTTATTATCTAAAGGAAGTGGGAGTTTACTATTTCCGGTTTGTTGCGAGAACAGGTCAGTTGATTTATGTGAAATAATAAAATAAAATCCAGTTTTCGTGTTTTTGGTATCTTTCTAGGAGGGCTGAAAGGTGGGAAGAGAGGAGCGAGACATTTTTGTTTATTATTATTATTTTCAATTTCTTTCTTCTGAAACTTTTTTTTTTATTCGCCTCTCGTACAAATGGTGGTCCCACGTGGCGCAAAAAAAAAAAACATTGAATTTTTTTTTTCTTTTTTGGTTGGACAAGAGTTTTTTTTTTTTTTTTTTTTTAAACTTTAAATCTTTATTCAAATGAAAGACTCAAATGTCCGAAAGGACCTTAAAGGGTATTCAGTTACCTCTTGAATTTAAATCGATTCTGATTTATTTATTGCCAGTTTAAGTTTTTTTGGCGAGTTGTTGTTTAGGAAGCAATACCAAATGCCTTCATGACTAGTCGCAACATCAGTCGAGATATTAGGTTTGACTGCATGTCTTAATTTTTTTTTCTCGATATTTTGTTACGATAGTGAACTTTTCTATTGAAACTTGAACCAAATCTTAGATAACGAAGTGAAGTTTGAATTCGTGCGTGATTAGTGGTTTATTGACCCAATTAAAATTTGTGGCTGGAAAAGTAAGTGAAATTTTCTCTTCTGACCTCTGATCTCTAACCCCGATTACGAAATGAACCTCGTGTGTACTTACTTTTTTTAAATTTTATTTCTACACACACGTGAATTCTTTTACGAGAAAAAAACAAACACGTCCGTCTATGTAACACGCGAACGACCTTTACCAACCCTGTCGTCCTTCGGTTATTAAGAATCATTTTAAAAATGTTATTTTTTCGTATCCGTAAAAGAATTTTTTTTTTCTCTTCCGAGCGGTGAATACGCCGAACAATTAAAATAACTATCTGAGGGTGAGGATGACGTTGTCTAGCGCGTTCGTCGGCTCGATTCTGAGGAGCGTAGGCCAATGACGTCGACGGTCCAAATGCATTTCGGAAGCCATTTATTTATAGACTCGCGTTTTTAAATAACTCGTTCCGATTGTTTCCGGAAACAAATTGGAAAGAAAATAAAATTTTTCTTGTTATTTGGTAGACTTTGAGATAGTTTCGCCATTTAAAATGGTTGCGAAATGTATGGTACGCCATCGCTCCACAATTATAAAGGAAATATTCATCAGTTTTTTAAATCCTCTAAATAAATATTAGAAACGCTCTCAATTAAAGGAGTTCTATAAAGCTTTAACCAATCCCTCCGTGGATTCCCTCCCACCTGATGCATAGTTTTGCCGATTGGCTTTTAACTGCGCTCAACATTAGAATTATAATACAAACTCCCTCAGTTATGTCCTTTCCACATAACATACTGGTAACTGAAATTCCCTTCCCAATGAACTTGGAGATTATTGTAAAAATTCCATCTACCGCAATCTTACCATTCATGATTGCGGTTAATCAAGAATTAAGTCACTGAATGTCAAAAAAATATTGTATACTATGATACTTGAACCTTGTACACGTATTGATTTGTATGTCCCCGAGAGACTTTAAAATAACGGACAATTGATATTTCTAAAAATAAATTGTAAATGGTTTAAAATATATTTAGAGGTAACAACGCATTAGAGGTTCCTCAGAATTGATTCAGGATTAGATGAATTAAATAGATGATTTAATTCGATGAGGAAATCTAAAAGACTTTCACTCGAACCCAACAGGAAAAAAACCTTTTGGGGGTGCTGCTTTTTACGACTCTTTTAAATTTAAAAATCAAATCTGTTTGGAAGGCGGTTTTCTATAAATCGAACGGATTTGCTATTGTTGCAATTATAATAAAAGAATAGTTTGCTTTAATTCCTGGAATTATTCGCGTATATTGGTAAAACTTTAATGACAAAGTAGCTAGATCGGATTATAAACGCTAAAATGAATGCTCTTTAGATCATCGTTGTTTCCATAGATGAATGTTGGAATTCCGACATAGTTTGGCTTGTGTATATTAACGAACTCGTTTGGCTCGAAGCCTTTAAATAAATTAAAGAAAGAAGAAAAAAGGAAGGAGCGTAGGAGATTTTCAGCGAAGGAAGACGGAAGAAGAGGAAGGGGGGGGGGGAGGGGGGGAAGGAAAGAATTCTTCTTAACCCTTTTCTTTCTTCTACTCTAGACCACCTTTGTGGGTGGGACCTTGTTAAGCATTTCTTCAGAGCAGTTTTTCGTAGAAATGGCTTCGACGATTTTTACTCACTATGGAGACGTCTGGAGTGTTTCTAAAATAAATTTTTAAATGGTCCTTTATTTTTAATTCAAATTTTTAATGTATATGTATGTATAATTAAAAATCCCTCATTATGTCGACGACTTACGTCATCCGGCCGAAAATGTAAATGAAGACGACTGAATTAAAAAGGAAAAAGAAATTTAAAACAAAACTGCCCATTTAAAAGAAGAGAGAGGTGATGAATTATTTATTTTTTAGTATAGAAAAGCAAATTTTCTTTACTAGGTTTTTTTTTTCTCGACTACAAAGCGGCGTTTCGTAATAATTGCACTACGTTAACAAAGAAAAAAAAAAAAAAGAAATGTCGCTCGTAATTCATTTAGACGAATGGTTTACAAAAGAGGACTGCTGTGTTGTTGAATGTTCGTTCACATTTTTCTTAATTATATTCTAGATCTGCCACTTTTCACCTTTTCATCACGCCCTCCTCCCGCACCAACTGGCCCAAGGTCCGACGAAAACCTTGCGAGGAATGCGCGTTTAGGGTTGGGTCGTGAATAGCCTCCATCCATCCGTCTTCAGTTTCTACTATCTTTCCAACGACTCCCCCCTTTTTTTACTTGCTTTCTTTATTTTTTCCTCCCTAACATCTCTCCCTTTCCTTCGGTTTTATCTTTCTCGCCCAATCCCTGACTTCTAGGAAAAAGTGAATCGCTGTGGCGTTGCTGTTGCTAAAATCCAACGTTTTTTTTTTGTTCCTTTTGAAATTGTCAAGGCGCCAAGTGTCACTTCCTGCGTTCGATGGAATTGTGTGTGGGTGTCCCTATCAGAAACAACTCCCTCGACACCTCCATTTAGCCCATACAGGGGCGCGCCCCCCCCCCCCGCAACAGGAAAAAAAAAAAGTCTATTACAGAGCGATTGTTTTTATATTTGTTCGAAATTGAAAATTTTTCTCAGAAAAGAAGTTTGGAGCGGCAGAAAGATTGACTCGCTATCGTTAACTTTTGGTTTTTCTCCTAATTTAACTTCAAATAGGACGTCATTTGATGTACCTTTTCGAAAAAAAAAGTACGATGCACTTATATTATCTAATTTATATAAGCTTTTTTAAAAACTGGATGATTGAGTTTCGGGAGTCGAGTGTAAATCAGTTCAATGTATAATCTTCGCACAAACATTAAAGTCAAATTAATCCACTTAATTGCAAATGGTTAAAACCCCTGTGCATTCGTGTCCGATTGAGATGTTCATGTACAGTAGATATAATCATAAAATAATTTTAAAAGAGGAAATAATTGAAATATTTCTTTAACGCTAACAGAAGTTATTGTATATACGTATGCGTGTATTCGTCTGTTTGTATGTAATCTTGCATTTTAAGAAATCAACTCAAGAATATTGAAAAAACATGGACACTAATGACTTGTATATAGAGAGAGTAATGCTATCTCAGAATCGCGGCTGCACCTTTTCTTTACATCGTGGGATATTTGTACTGGAAGCGCAACGGCTTTCGTTGAAGAACTTCACACTAATTTTATAACATTTTTGTGGACACCCTCTGTTTAATTTGATCCTTTTGATGCCTGTCCTTCATTCCTTTTATCGCACTTCCAAGAATCCGATAGGGTTAAGAAAAAGAACGCGATTACGCCAAACTGGATTTATTACGTCTTCGTGGTTTGCCTTCTTCCGTTCTTTGTCATTTTCTAGGGTGGAGTGGATTTTCTGCTTTATGGGGGGGGGCCGGGCGCGACTTTTAATTTTTGAAATGTATGAAGCTGTTCGGTTTTCGCTTTGGATCACAGAAACGTGTCGCCGTACACTTTTTATTTTAAATTTTTAATCCTGAACAAATGAGTGTATTGTAATTACAAATGTCTGTTGAAGTCGACAATCCGATATTGTCGTTTGCTTGCTTTTTGTGTGTTTAATTTAAATTTGCCTTTAACGTTACTCCACCCCCTCTTCTCTCCATTAAATATCCTGTCTCTAAGTGTCAAAAGTTGTCTTTCATAATAGTAAATGAATAATTAGTTTAAAAACAGAAGATTAATTAATTCAACATGCAACACAATCCAGATGGAAAACTGCCATCCTATTGGAGTAAAAAAAAAAAAAAAAATTTCTCTACAATCTTTAAACTTTCAACGAAAGACGATCGACAATTAAAGAAAATTGACTGTATGATTGATATAATGATATTATTTGAAAAAATGGAAGAAAAAAATTCTGCGAACTAGATTCGAACCAGGAACCACGAGTATAACGCTCGACGCCTCTACCAATGCTGTCACTATAAAGACAACCAAATTGTCAAGATGGAAAGTTCAATGGTAGGGCGAGCACCCGGTTCCACTGCCCGGTTCACAGATCTACCTAATCATCTGAACGTTTGATGAACACACATAAGAAACAATAAATAAGAACTGGAGCTAATTGTCCAGACATGAGGTAATGATATTGTTTGAAAAAATGGAAGGAAAAATTCTGTGACCTGGATAAAATATTTCTTTCCATTTTTTTCCGAATACGCAGTGGCTACGTTCACGGCTACCGTGAAGGCATAACGGCTCACGACACTAAGGAGTGACGTCACACGCTATTGCCAGGAATTGTTTCGCAGCACTTGTCTTGTTACGGACGGCCATAGCGGCGAACGAATATGTTGTGTAAACTTTCAACTGCAAAAATATGTTCAATAGGAAGACATTTCAACTGGTTTCAAGTCGTATCAAGAGTTGGAGAGCCTTTCAAATACTGTAATATCATTACCAGATGTTTGGAGAATTAACACCAGTTGTTATTTATTATTTCTTGTATGAGTAACATTTGTATTAGCATTCTTCAAGCTCTTTTTCCCTCAAGACACACTTGAATCTGAATTTAAACTTCTGTAGCTCACTTAAATTATGATGATAATGATTTTTAATAAAATCTAAAGTTTTGATTCTCTTTGGGAACGTTGAATAATTTTAATGAGGCCAATGCTTTATAATAATACTGTTGCTATCTGTATTATAGGTTCATGCAAAACAGAAAAGCAAATAATAATAACACAGTCGAGGTAAACTTAACTACAGTAATATTAACAACATTTGCTTCTCAATTTTAGTACATAAAAGTAAACATTGAAAAGTAAGGAAAATAAATGGACAAAATGGAAATCGAAATGAAAGCATCAGAACTTTGGAATTGATCATATCTGATGGAAATCAATTTGAATAGCATCAGAGTGCAAAAATCAAGATATCTTTTTAGTAACCAGTATATAGAAATATATGTACCATATCACGTTACTCTGAGTAACAATGTCAGTAATTGCCATGATTAAATGACATTATCACAAATTATTACTTGTTTAAAAAGGATCGAAGATGTCATTGAAATTGTTTCAATCAGAAATTAAATTCCAAATTCTAAATTTTAAATACCATTTTATCCATTTATTTTCTTTTACTTTTCTGAGAATGAGTTTGCTATCACGAACTAAGTGCAACTCCTTTTTGTCCTTGTCAAATGTTGTAGGTAAAACTCCCAAGTATTCAAATTACCTATATCGTTGTGAAAGATGTAGGCTACACTGTTTACTTTTATGTACTAAAGTTGAGAAGCAAATGTCGTTAATATTACAAAACAGAAAAACATTCGTAAAATAAATGGCATTCGAATTTCGGAAAAATTAATAATCTTCAGCTTTTAAATTGTATTTGTTGCTACTTTTAAAGAAGGAAATGTGGACACTATGAAAAATAGATTTTATAATAAGCCGAATCAATAACAATGCGTGAAAGATGGAGAGTTATATAGGGGCGAAGGGTGGGTGAAGGATACATAGGGATAGAAGATACAGAGGCGACAGATCTCACGAAAATTGAATAAATTTATTAGGTCTTTATGAATTGAGTGAAACTCGATGCCTTAATGATTAAAGAAAAGACTACTTTATTGGAAATAAAGGTCGTGTGCCTTGAAGGTTCCTCGTAGATAATGTGGGAGATAAAGTCGTTAGGTGCGGTCTTCTACAGAAATGAAAGCTGGAGAGAGAAAGTGGGGATAAATTTTCCAGCGCAGTTGTTTTTTGGGTGAGAGAGAAATTGTTGGGAGAGGGGGGGGGGGGGCCCACTAGAGACGAGAAGAATTATTTATTGGGGGTGAGAAGAACTGGGGTCGGAACAAAGGAGGAGGGATGAGATAACGTGAGATATACTCGTAGTGGGGATTAATTCATCAAGTGAGGTAGGAAGGGGAGGGGTTTCGTGAGAGTTTTAGCCTGTTATCGGTTGAGAAGGAGTAATGTGGCATATCATTAAGCAAGTTATTCTCTCCCACTTTTCATCTCCAAATTATGTTGACGAGACAGAAACTCGATATAAATACATTGATCTCTGTTTAACGTTTATAGATACATTCATCTCTCTCTTTCGGTAAATTAAGTGATTTACGAGACGATGGTATTGGATATTGTTGAAAAAAATAGGAGGGAGAGAGAAAATGTATACTTCCTACCGGTTATTCGTTATAGTGAGAAGGTACAATTAAGGATTGTTGGGTCCCTATAAATTGATGGCTGCAGAAGTTTCACGAGTAGGAGGAGGGTTGCGTAATAAAGGGATTTGTGTACTTTTTCTCTATAGCGAGGTCTTCTTCGAACCATTTTTGCTCGATCCGGGTCTTGTAATGGGGTTTCGTGTATGGGGGTGTCATGACTCGTTGGGTTGAGGAGAAATTGTTAAAGAGGTTGGGGGATTTGAAATTGATTCCTCTTGGCCTTTGGAGAGAAGGGGGAGTGACTTTTGGAAACACAGGAACTCTACTTGGGTGCTAATTGGGTGCGGAGGGATAGGAATGAATGCGCTCAGGGGTTAAATTCGCATGCGTCTATTTTTTGCAAAATTTGCAGAATAAGCAACAAGAAAAAGGGGAAATATCCTGTGGAAAGTAGGATTTGTATTCAGTGACATTATAACCATCGTGGACGGAAGGGTTTTGTTTAATGTTTTAAAAGGCGAGAAAATAATACCTAATTTTTTGAAAAATGTCTTTAATTCTTTGTTAATTCTTCAATCTTAACTTACTTTACTTACTTACCTAGAAAAATACGATGTCAAAAATTCCGGAATCGTTTAGATATAATAAATGTTTCTGAAAATCTATTATAGGTTCTTTTGTGCCATCGCAGAAAATCGTTTATCCACAAGCTTCAAAGATGATGATTTTGAAACTACCTTCCACACGTAGCTTGATATAACATGTAGGCCTATGGGCATATTTCAGCTGCTATGCAGTCTTCATGCAGCCTATAATCTTCTTTTATATAAATATCCACAATATTGCTGATCTGTATACGTACTAGATCTGTTCGTCACATTTCATTTAGTAATAGTCGCTTTTCGTCATATATTTGTCTCATTCAAATAACATTCACTTAAGGCCCGAAAACATTCTGTCAATCAGTCGATTCGACACATTCTGCTCATCATGTTCACTTCGGACCCGATGCATTCAGCTACAATATACTTGGGCAGTGAGTATTAAATGGATTTCATTTCTTACTTAATTAGGGACCCTCAACCACAATCTCCCCAATTCTAGGCACACTTTTCCTGATTTTAGGTCCCTTATTATTACGACTAATTATTATAAGAAAAACAAGTTGCAAAATTGCTTTGAGAGTCTAACCAATTCAGTCTGAGTTCTAAAACTGCGTTATACAGGGTGTCCAAAAAGTCTGGTAACATGACAGATATCTCAAAGCTGCCAGGTAGGCGAGATCTGATGAGTGTGGTTTATAGGCAATAGGGGGGGGGGGGGATTCATTGCCGCACTCAAATTTGACCTTGACCCTCAAATTTAAGGTCATCCATTTGCTAACTCGAAAACTATTAAAGATAGAGAAAAAATTCTAATTGCTACCCTGTAGAGCAATAGCATAATAGTATAAAAACAATTTTTAATCACACCCTTCCCCTTGAAAGATTTTGAGAAAATGGGCGAGAAAGAGTCACTCAATGTCAGGTTTAGCTGGCCAGGTTGGCTGAGGTTTCTAACACATTTGTATTGCAGTGAAGCACGCCGTTGGGAAGGGGAAGGGAAACCACTTAGGCCTCTTTCACACGGTGCGGGTGTTCGCCCGGATCGCCCTACTACAAATCTCCGGGTCTCGGACGCGCATTTGACCGGACGACACTCTAGTGGACCAAAGCGGAAGCGAGTGCCTTCACATGATCTGGGTGTTTTTCGTCCGAGTGCTGTTTTGTGCATTGCTGCGTTGTCTGATGTTCGCCCAAACGCAAAAATGAATAACGAAATAGAAGTAGATGCGGAACTTTTAATAAGTTTAATAGAAGAAATACCAGAAACCTGGGACAAACCTAGAGAAGATTATAAAGACCGTAATAAAACGAGAGATGCGTGGAGAAATGTTTGTTGCCAAATGAACGCAGACTTTGAAATTTTAAATAATGAGGAAAGAAAAAATTTTGGTGAGTATAAATTATTTTTTTTTAATTTCATTCAATATTAGTATTAAGTACAATTAAATAGAATTATTATTTGCATATGAAAATGAAGCACTTCAATAAACCTGCCTATTTTCATGTTTATTTTAGCACTATATGTAATAAAAAAAATATATAATTGAAAAATATAAAAAGTTATACATGAAATTAGACAGGAAATTAAAAATAAAAGCTTTTAGATTTTCGACCACTGCCATGGGATTGAACCTTCGTCACTTATAAAATAACCTGCTAAAATATTCCTAATACAATTCGCTTCTCTTCCCCCTTGTGTAGCCTCATTTCTTCTCAAATCATTTAAACCCACCACTGTCATGGTATGCTCAAAGTTATAGCCTTCCTTTTCTCTCACAAAATTGTGAAGAAGTATACAGGCTTTCACAATGTCAACGGCAAAGTCCGTATTCACGTTGAGAGGTCGGTGAAAAATTCTCCACTTATTTGTTAATATTCCAAACGAACACTCAACATATCTTCTGGCTCGGCTGAGGCGATAATTAAATACTTTTTCCTTTTGTGAGAGTTCTTTTCCTCCGATAGGTCGAAGTAAATTAGGACTCAGGGCAAAAGCTTTGTCACCTACAAAGAAGTATGGTACACCCAGACTTCCAGAAGCAAGTAAAGGTTTTTCATTAGGCATTTCCAACCGCTTTTCTTGTAAAGTACTTTCTTTAAAAATTGATGACTCGCTTTCACTTCCATAGGCACCGTTATTAACATAAATAAATCGATAGTTAGTGTCAGCAACTGCCATCAACACAACGGAAAAATAACTCTTATAATTAAATTACAAGGATCCACTTGATTCTGGCTTTATAATCCTGATATGCTTTCCATCAACTGCTCCAATGCAGTGAGGAAAATTCGCTCTTTTTTCAAAACTTGCAGCAACGGACTCGCACGATTCTTTTTTAAGTTTTGGGAGAAATTCTTCAACCAAGCAACACCAAATATTAAGACAGACTTCTCGGACGATTTTGGTGACAGTGGAAATTCCCAATCGATAGCTGTAATGTAAATCTGTAAAGTAGCATCCAGAAGCTAGATACCTAAAAATGGGGGGGGGGGGGGGGGTCGAATTAAAGTAAAATATGATTACTTTATACTGAAGTAAATAATAAATCTTTAAATGCTGAAAAATTTTAAGCCTAATTTTTCTTTTCATTTCAGGTCAACTAGTCATTAAGAGGTGGAATAATATTAGAGATCAGTGGACAAAATGGAAGAAGAGAGAAAAAAATGTCTAAAAGGTTATGTCTGAAGTTTCTCGATTTAGTTCCAGTTCATAGGCCAACTACACTATCTAACCAAAAGTAATTGGACACTTTCGATTTTATACGTTTTGTCGAATATTTAGAAAAATACTTGACGAATTATCCTGAAACTTCAGGAGTGTAAAAAGGATGTTACACCACATATATTTCAGCGAAAGTTTTGTTCCGAAGGCAAATAGGGGACCAGCAACAAAATGAACCAAAAAAATAATGTTTGGGATCACCCTGAAAAAAATAATGCTTGAAATGCGTTGTAGCTTTAGCATAGGATTAAGAGGCTTCTTTTACTTATCCGTGTTCATTTATATGAGAATAGCACATGTATTCATGGAGATATAAAGATTTCTTTAAAAAAATCGAATTGTTTTCGTAAGTTTTTTGTTTATAACATGCAGGGTTTTCAACCCAATGTAATGTCATTTTCAGGAAACTTGACAAATCATAATAGAGACAACAACCTGCGATCAGAAAACGAAAATATTAAATATTTGATGAAATATGAGCATTTTTACTAGATAATGTTGAACTGCGCATGCGCAAGCGTTACCAAAATCTCTTTTGCATAATTCATTAGCCAAATGTATAGCGCTACTTTTATAAAAATTCCAAGCAAATATCGTGAAAATTCAGAAAGATATCGCCGATAGAATGAATTGAATTTCAGTTGCTCTCAAAAATAAACAAAACGATAAGGGGTTTTCTCCAAATTTTTATTTTTGGATCGGACACCAGTATCAAGTTTTTCTCCTTACGCTGATATGCCTTCATTTGTTTGAAGATTTGTTTATTTCTTAAAACAAAATAATAAACCTGACTAAAATAATATAATTTGTTATTTTCAAACACGTTTTTAGTATAAAGTCTACTGATACCGCCGGCAGATGACAGGATTTCATGACATAAATCTTAAAATTCGAGTTTCCCGATTTTGGCTTCAAAAATAGGCAAATGCACAGGCCTTTTACTATCTCGTAGGCCGTGATTAGGACACGACTTACTGGATGCTAACGACCTGTTCATTTAGCTGATTTCCATTGTTGTTTCAGGCAGACAAAACAATACCGCCTAGAGAGAAAGCCTGCTCACGGAAAACTCGTACATTGTTACATCACCTACGGTAGGGACAATTTCGTGCTTATTATTGATAGAAATATGATCAACAATACCCTACTGTAGGTGATGTAACAATACTCTGCCTGATCGGTCTCAACTCAAGTGGATCGGCCTCGGTGGCTCAGCAGGTTGCGTGATCGCCTCTGATGCCCGAGTACGCGGGTTCGATCCCGGCCGAGGACGACGAGGATTTTTCAGGGGTAAATCCTGAGATCACGCACTTCCTTCGGAAGGGAAGTAAAGCCGTTGGTCCCGTGTAGTCGTTTGCCGGCTGCACGTTAAAGAACCCTTGCGAGGCAAAATTTGCGGCCCCTATAACGCCGTCCTGAAATGACCATAGCAGTTGAAAAGGACGTTAATACCAAACAAACCAAAACCAAACCAATCAACTCAAGTGGCAGCACAAATCGTGCTCGACAGCACAGACAACACGAGCACATTCAAAAATTAACCTAGCACGGATCGTGCTATAGCTTAACACGACTAGCACGGAGTTTTTGAATGTAGCTAGTGTTTATTTTTGAACAAACAGCTTAGAAATAAAACTATTAAAGTTCTTTTAAACGGGAAATGAGTTGATGACTGCTGCTGTTGTCTCCTGTGTAGGTTTTGATGCCAAAAGCCGTTCCCACTAGGTATTGGTACAAGACATTACAATAATTTATTTTCCTTTAATTCTAATAAATTACTAATTTGCTTCAATTATATCTGATGTCGAGATGGCAGGCCTATGGCCCGCAGTGAAATTTTGTTGCCAAATGCAAGATAATATTCTAAAGAAATGAAATTAAGTATATTTCTAACTGATCTCAATAAAATCTATAATACGTCAATTAAAAGTAATTTTTTAACGTTGCCTTTCCCTACTAATAATCCATCCCGCACGGTCAGCAAGTCACTAAAAAGTTTTTTTTTTATAAGGTTTTACCATTAAGGCAAAATAGACATAATCTAGTTCGGATCTAATCTAGTTGACAAAAACAATGGGCGCAAAATTACAGTAGATATACTTTTAATCCAAATCCATGTATACCGTGTCCAATTAAATTTTCTCTTTCAATTGTTAATGGTGTTTAATTCTTATTGCAACATGTCTTGGGAATTTAAATGGATAAGCCCAGTTTCTCTTTTGTTGAACAGACTAGACGTTGATAACAATGCAGGGTTCGTACACTTTCCTCATGAAAAAAAATTAGCACCCAAAAAAATTTTAAGCACCTCTAGTGTAATTAATTTATGTATTATCTGACGCAATAAATGGTGTTTAAAATAAAAAGTGAAAGACAAGAAAAATTTAAAACATTTCATAACACATTTACTTATACGAGGTAGTTTCAAAAAGTTCCCGAACTTTGGTTCGGAAAAAAAGATGTATGAATTTTCAAATTCGTTTTTCTTCTAAAATGAGCTGTCACTTTATTAGGTACACCTCACAAAATAAGCAAATTAAGTGACTGCCCGATTTGCATGTCATATTATCACAAATCACGGTATAAATACCATAAAACCACTTTTCTACTACTTTAAGCGTGAACCCATAGCAGAAATGGGAAAACCAGTGATTTGATTGACTTCAGCGTGGCATGGTGGTAGGTCCAAGCCGGGCTGGATGAGCATTTCAGAAATGGTGACTCTCCTGAACGTTTCCCGTACCACAGAAAGGTTTATCAAGAGTGGGTCAAGGAGCAAAAAACATGTAGCCATTGTGACTCCTGTGGACAGAAAACCCTTGTTGATGAAAGAGGCCACAGAAGAATGTCAAGACTTGTGTGCGAAACGATCGCACAAATTGTTACAACTCAGGTAGCCAGAAGACAATATCAGAACGGACAATTCGCACCTTGGCTCGAATGGGTTACCAAAGCCAAAGACCATCTCGGGTACCAATGCTGTCAAAGAAGAAAGCACGCCTCCTGTGGGCACAGCAGCACACGTATTGGACCATTGAGGATTGGAAAAAGGTTGCCTGGTCAGACTAGTTGACATTCCTGCTGCATCATGTTTGTGGAAGGCTTAGAATACAGCCATGGACCCCTGACGTCTGGTGCGGACTTTGCAAGGTGCTGAAGGCGGAGTAAGGGTGTGAGGAATGTTTTCTTGGCATGAATTGGATCATTAAAAAAATAAGAACTGGAGTTAATTCTCCGAACATAAAAGTCAGATATTATTTGAAAAAATTGAAGGAAAAATTCTGCCACCTGGATTCGAACCAGGAACCACGAGTATCATGCTCAACGCCTCTACCAATTGGGTTATCACAAACATGATACAATAAGCCTGTCTCCAAATGTTTTGAAAGATGCAAACCAGTCAAGATGAAAGACTCAATTGATAAGGGCTGGCACACGGCTCACAGATCGGGAATTCTTCCTATCCAAATCATCAGAAAGTTAATGAACACAGACGAGAAATTAATAAATAAGAACTGGAGTTAATTCTCCAAACATAAGGTCAGATATTATTTGAAGAAAAAAAAACAAAAAAAAACGGAAGGAAAAATTCTGCAACTTGGATTCTTACCAGGAACCACGAGTATCACGCTCTTGATGGTTTGGATGGGAAGGATTCCCAATCTGTGAGCCAGATGCCAGCCCTAGCATTGGGTCTTCCATCTTGACTGCTTTGCAGTCTTTAAGACACTTGGAGACAACCTTGCTGTACAGTGTCTGCGATAGCCCAATAGGCAGAAGTGTCGTGCGTGAAATTTGGCATAAGTAGGTTTGAAGAATGGCACGTGGCAGCCATCACGAGAAAACCAATTTTTGAAACGACTCGTAGAAATTTACCAAACTTATCGAATGACTCTCCATATATACTACATAAGTTGGATTTGTAAGGACGACAACAGTGTTTCTTCTTAGACTTTTGCAAAGGATTGTGGGTAAAACCAATGTTGGTAACAAACATCATTATTATTTATACGGTATTAAGGTACAATACTCTCGCATTGCATTCTAAATCATGTTATTGTAACAGTCACAGAATTTGTTTTCTTATCTTCACAGACTAACTGATCTTTAAAAAAAAATTCCAATTTTTAAACCACAAAATTAAAGAATAATTACTTTAAATAACGATCTTAAAAACGTTAAAGTTTTGATTTTGTAGAGTTATTTAAATAAAACGTTCTTTCTTCATTCAATTATTCTTTTCCATCTTCGCGAATCAGCAGCGCAAGTCTTCAATATACTAGTAAGATGATTAAAAATTGAAGATCTCGGTGCAAGAAGGGGACAGCTCCACTTTTTGCCGGTTTTGTGTTTTATATTGAAATATATGAAGAAAAATATTATCTTTCATTCTGCACAAGAACGCCTCCAACCAAAACTCCATAAGATATTAAAGGAAAGGAGCTGTATACAGGGTGATTTACATCGAATGTAAAATACTTAAAGGGGGTATTATAGAGGTTAAGATAAACACAAAACGTCCTATGAACATGGGTTCAAATATGAACGATAACTGAGATTTGAACAGAAATAAAAATGCCGCCACCAAGATCAACAAGTTAATAACTCAGATTCTGTAAAGCCTAGATTAATGAAATTTGGAGGAATAACAGAGTACATAAGACTGTGTATACCTTTAAAATTTGATCGAATTCCAACAAGAAGTTTCCGAGTTACTCATTCAACATCATAACACTTGTTCACTTGTGAGTACTAACTAGCACTTGTCACAATTTTGACTGTGTAACTCGGAAACTTCTCGTTGGAATTCAATCAAATTTTAACGGTATACACAGTCTTATGTACCTTGTTATTCCCTCAAATTGCATTAATCTAGGCTTTACAGAACCTGAGTTATTAACTTGTTGATCTTGGTGGCGGCATTTTTATTTCTGTTCATATCTCGGTTATCGTTCATATTTGAACCCATGTTCATATACGTTTTGTGTTTATCTTAACCTCTATAATACCCCCTTTAAGTATTTTACATTCGATGTAAATCACCCTGTATAACAGGTTACGTTTCGTGAGAAGAATGATACAGCTCCCGGAGCTGCCCCATTCTCGTGCCGAATGCAGTTCATTCTCTGGCCGCTACGGGCACTCAACAGCTTGGCTCTTTCTTTGTTTACTTCAGTACAATGCTAGCCTCGTGAGGTTATATTGATATTCTTTGTTTGTGCTTTAATCTTGAAAGTTATAATACTGATGCAGACCCGGATTATCTGTTTTATCACAAGACCCACATTGTTTTCTTATTAGAACTAAATATTTGAATAATTATTAATAATCCACAATGTATTTGGAGCAAGAACGGGACATCTCCAATACATAACAATTAATTACACATAGGTAACTTTATATTTTATTAAAATGTCGTTGAAATTGTTTTCATAGAGGCAAGTTCTAACAATAATATTATAGACAAAATCTTTAAAAATGAATTTTTAGAACGTTTTTTTTGTAATTCCTGAAAATTTTTAAAATGTGGAACTGTCCCCTTCTTGCACCGAGATCTTCAATTTTATAGTTAGATTGAGTAAAACTATGGTTAATTTGGTAACCCTGTCCCCCTTAATGTCTCTTGAGATATCCTAACCTTCCTTCATCCCTACAAATAAGAAGGAAAAAAATAGACTTTAAATAAATTTACTAGTAACTTATTTATTATTGAATGCTTGAAAATTTTGTAAATAAGACTAGGTAAATGCTATTTTCTTAATTCTAAAAATGACGTATATGACTTTCAATATTGAATACATGTAATTCCAGTAATTACCTATACTAAAGACGTATACACGTATAGTACTATCCAAAAGTTTTTTTTTTAGATTTTTAATTAACTTTTCAAGAAAAGCTTATATGAAATGATAGGTTTCTTTTGTCTTAAACATTGTTTTTATATGCGCTTTTTTTTTTTTATAATTTTACTGTTACTTTTAATTTCTTGAATCAACTGTATTAATCTTCAGTCCAATAACATAACAAATAATCAGTGGAAATTCATCCTGTTTGAAATTCAGTAGCCGAATACATTTTCAACTGAACGTCTGGTATCAGAAACCGAAATAGAAAGGTCAATTCGATCGTGTTACAAAGAAACTAGTTTATTTCTGACTGAAGAAACTAAAGTATCAAACCGATCGAGTAAATGTTTCTTGAATGAGCTTAATGTGTCAAGTTTAAAGAGTGACGAAATGATTGAGACGAAGTTAATGTGATGTAATGAATATGTCGAATTGACCAAATGCAAAACGAATCTGGGACAAAATGTAACTATCTGAATGAGACAGAACTGAATGTGACGATAATTGGTTATGACAAAATGAAGTGTGACGACCTGTGTAAGAACCGTTGGGAGAGTAGAGTGGAAAAGGGGGAGAGTAAGATTGGTGTAGTGGGGAAGGAGGAGGGGTAAATGCTTTGAAATGGAAAAAACTGCATTGGAGTGGAAAACCCACATTGTTTAGGGAGGACAAAGCGCATTTGCACTGGACAGTATTCCCAAAATGCTAAGGGGGAAAAATATAACAGAAGAAAAGTAAGAACCCCCTTATTTGTCGGTGCGAAGAAGAGGGTAATTGGATGATGACCCTCCTGCGGCTCTTCTTTTCCTTTTTAAATGCCTTTCATATGGTTTTGGGTGTTGACTTTTGAGTCCACTGGCCTTTGTATTTGGCTTTAACAAGGGCCAGCTGAGGTGTTCATCTTGACTGCCTCGCGTTTTGTGTTTTTTGTTGCCGATTATACTTAAAGTAAACAGACAAAAAATGGTAATGAGCTGCTAAACATAAGATAGTCTGCATTCTTGGTTTCGTTTATGGGATCCCCCTGTCGTCTCCTCCCTCATGCCTGTTTTAGGGAATTAAGCGGCGCCTTTAGGTGTATTTCATCTTCAGTTATTACTTAAGACCCTTTCGCCGTTGACTTATTACATTAGATTCAAAGACCCTTTCACCGTTGACTTTCCCTCCTTAAATCTAACAACTTTAGGCCATGGAATGGAATTTTTAATTGTTGCTATTTTTTATTTTATTTTATTATTATTTTTTTTATTTTGTTATTATTATTATTATTATTTTGCTTTTTGGGAAACGAGTTTTTGCTTCTCCCCCCCCCCCCCCCCCCCGGGGGGGGGGGGGGGGGGGGGGGAGATAAACAATAACACGAGAGAGAACGCTTGACCGAGCATGACAAGAAATTCCCGAAAGGCATTTGGGGGAGACTTCATCGGTTTAGGTTGACTGGTGTGAATTTTAGCCCCCTGTCAAAAAACGCATAAGGAAATGTAAAAAGTGTCTGTGCTCCCAGAAACTCTTCACGAGTGTCTTTTGACTGGTGGAGAATAGCAGATTGAATTTCTTAATCAAGCAAGGAAGTTCTGATCGGCCTTTTTGGTGTCATTGGAGATTTTTTTTTTCTTTTGTCTCTACTGGATTTGATTTCCTCGTCGTCGTCGTGATCGATGTGCCTATTGTGTGCATGACAAATGGCTGTCTGTCATAAAGGTTAAATCAACAAAAGTGGATGTTGTGGTCTCATTAACACGTCCGATAGGGGCTCATCAGAGCGAGCATTTTCTGTCTGGTGGTGGACAGGATAATTGGTTCAAAACAATAAATGAGAAAGATGCTTACTAGCTCAGCATCTAAAAGAATTTAAGTTTGAATTCGAACAATGCGAAAGCCTTTATACGACAGCGCAAACTAACTTGGAAAAGTATGTTGGAATGTCTTTGAATGACGTATGTCAACCACAGATTTTAACTCGTGACTCAATAAATGTATAAAGCGCATCATCACGCACAAAATTAGCATGAATGGTTAGATTATTTTTACATTTACGATGCCGGTGGGTTTTTTTTTCTTCTTCACATCCATGATGATAGCGTGAAATGATAACCTTTAGTTTGTTATACTTAAAATTCCTCACTGATAAGTATGTTACACAAAAAAAGGTAAACTATCCTGTATCCTTTTAAGGTCGAAACATGTTGGTAAGATAAATTACAGTTTTACAGTATTCAAAAAACCACAAGTGTCATTGGTGGTTTTTCTATCATGCTTTTAATTAAATTTTACGTTAAATAATAACACTATACAACATTTATTTTTTTTTCTGGGTAGTGACTGTTATTTGCTTATAATGTTTTGTTTTTTTTCCTTCATAATTATTGGTTGATTCTGACACAAGTAAAAGAAAAAGAAAAAAAAACTGCAGTAACTAACGAAGAAATTCATTCAGCAAAGTATCTTCTCTCAGTGATTTCAACACAGAAATGCCGCAGTGGGCTAAAATCGCTGACATCAATCACGGCATCCTGTTTACTGAACAGTTTGCCCCTTAAGAAGTGGCCCAAATGGCGAAACATGTGAAAATGGATGGGGGATAAGTCTGGTGAATACACGCAGAGTGATCGAGGACGTCGTACCCCAAAACGATGTCTAATGGGCACTTGTGGTCATGCTCCATCATGTAGGAGTATGGGACTCAAGCGATAGCCGATTTAATTTCTGGTAACATTTGTCCAACTAGTGGCAATATACTGTACGTTGGTTGTGATTGTTTGGCCATGCGGCCAAAATGTATCACGGTCTTGGCACTTCACGACACAGATCAGAAACTGCGAGTTCAAGTTTGAGTTTGGACATTTGTTTTAATGGTGCCCTTTGACTTTGCCGTAGCTGCCAAATGTCTGGAAACTGTCGCCAGTGATACAAGAACTCGTGTATTGTGGACGCTGGGTTTTCTTCGACTTTCTGCCTTAATTGTATCGTGTCCAACATCTGACCACCGACTTATGGTCGATGTCAACATCACCGGCACGGAACTTTGAGAACAGCCTACGTACGATTCTTTCACTCATCGTGCTGACTCTCCACGCTCTGTCGATAATTCGGAACTATTTCGGACGTTACATCTAACAAGGGGACATTACGACCTCGAAATTTTAGTTTAATACGAGACTTCGTGTAGTTGTAGTGTACCTTTAGGATGTTAATATACTTAAGGCGCACTATTCAGCCAATTTTGAAAAAAGACAGTTTAAAGTTTCGAGCACCATACATAAGGGAAAGTAAGTGATCCACTAGCTACTCACAAGTCAAAGTTAACAATTTTTTTTTTTTCCCAAATAATTATTCAATATATTATATTTACAAATTTATTTGTGACAACCAACTTTTTCCCAAAATTTTCCTTTTCTCAAAATTATTATGCTTATTTTTATTGTTACAAGTGTCTACGGAGTAATATAAGTAACACAAGTATTTTCAGCAAAATAGCCTATTATGTATGGAAAGGGTAAAAAATTCATTTCATGCAAATAGCAATATAACACAGAAGTAATAATGTTAATCAGTTAAATTAAAATGATATACATGAACCAGAATGATAATTGTCATAGAAGCATGGAAAACAAAAGATACCACGACAAATAAATGAGGACTTTTTAGAAGAACAAGGGGTTTAAAGAAAATCCATTGAAAAGCACACCTCGTTTACATTCACAGAGATTTCCCTTTCGAACCCGCCACCTCGAAAAATAAAATGAAATAGTTATTGCTTTTAAAATGTTGATTCTATACAAAATATTTTGCAGAAAATACTTTATTACTCCGTAGACACTTGTAACAATAAAAATAAGTAGAATAATTATGAGAAAAAGTTGGTTGTCACAAATAAATTTGTAAATATAATATATTGAATAATTATTTGGGTAAAGAAAAAAAAATTGTTACAACTGGAATTCGAACCCCCCCACCTCGACTTGTGAGTAGCAACCACGCTGCCGTCTGAGCTATCGGATCACTTACAATCAAGGAGGAAAACTTTCCCTTATGTATGGTGCTCGAAACTTTAAACCGTCTTTTTGCAAAATTGGCTGAATAGTGCGCCTTAATATTTAAATATATTAACATCCTAAAGGTATACTACAACTACACGAAGTCTCGTATTAAACTAAAATTCCGAGGTCATAATGTCCCCTTGTAAGTTTGAATTCGGTCAAAATCACTAATCTCACTATGGCGTTGTTCCATCATATCACCAACTGCTTTGATCTGATTGAAATTATTTATTCAGCACGTGGACTGAACCCATCACTTTGCAGGGGCATTTGGTAGTGCTACTATGATGCGTGCTTAGTAACCGACTGTGCAAATTAGCCTTTGCGGAATTGGCCATTAATTATGAAATAATCCAATAGGAAATGCTTATTTTACAAGATGTATCAGGTTCGATGGTCATAAAGTACCTAGCGTGATCCTTTGCGTGATTACAAACTTAAAGTTCCTTATGCAAAATGTTCAAATCTCAAATGTTAAGGGTCTAAACATCACGCGAAGTTTGCTGAAAACCTGTCGAAAACGTCATTTAATCTCAACAATTGCCGCCGATTTAATTGTAATCGTCGATTAACTGCTGGTGCGAAAAGTTCATAAATGACGTAACGACGCAATTTAAATTTTGAGTTTTCGACATTTTCGATAAGGAACTTTATCTTGAAAATTTCTTGAAAATCTTTAAAAATGATTAGTAACTGGAGATAATGGAGAGTTAGCAGACTATTGAGAAAGAGTGTAAAGACGACAGAGGAAGCACTCCTTTAGCTCAGTGCTGTATTGAGCAAATGGTAAGCAAGTAAATAGAAGAATCGGCGACCGCTAGAATGCACAAAGTGATGAATGGCCAAGTTTTGCTTCAAGACATCGAGAGAAGAAAGGGAATTGCAACAACATCAAGTGTACATCTAAAGTAAGATTACGTGAGTAAGAATTTATTTAGACTAGCAGTGGCATCCTTGGAGAGGTCCATCCATTGTGAGCTCTCCAAAAAATATGTTTATCGAATTTCCATTAAGAATTTTTACTACATTAATTCTAAGCATTTTCATCTGTTTATTTTTTAGATATTGCAAAATTTACGCAAAAAAAAGTCCGCGCCACGCCGGGGTTATTACCTAGCAGAGGTATCCAGCGTTGCCCGGGATAATTACACCTGTAGGTAAATAGAACAATCTCAAAAAATTAAATTATAGCTCCCAATTGTTTAAATAATAACTGAATCAATACAACACTAGAGCAAAGGGACTATCCATTCTTCGAAAAATACGAAAAACAGGAATTCTAGATGATATACCGGGACTTTATCTAAACTGCCTCACTACTGCGGAGCATCATACTTTAGACTCAAGTTTTTCTTGCCCTTGACGTAGAAGCTCTTATACGCTCTTGCTCTATTCGAAACTCCCGTTGTTCAAATGTTTCAAATGCCCGTATAGCTTTTTCTGTTTTAGTTGCAGAGTTTCTCTGACCAATACTCGTTCTTTCTTTTTCCTTTCCAGGCACATAAATTTTTGCCAGTCGTCTGGACATTTGATAGGGATCTCAAGGGAGACACACGTGACTCCTTTGCCTCATCAATAGACGCTGCCTTATTAATGTTCTGTCACTGCATCATCATTTTATGCTCATTATCATCGTTCAGTCATCGCATTATCAGCATCTCGAATTCCAAAATATACACTTTCCCACAGAATATAGACAAAATGTATTTTTAAGAAATGTTTGAATCTGCTGTGCTACCAAATAAGCTAGGTGATAACCCCCGGCGTGGCTCGAACTTTTTTTTTGGAATAAATTTTGAAATATCTTAAAAATAAACACATGAAAACGCTTAGAATTAATACAGTAAAAATTCTTAATGAAAATTCGAAAAAAATTTTTTAAAGGCTCACAATGGCTGGACCTCTCCAAGGATGCCACTACTAGCCTAAATAATTTCTTACTCACGTAATCTTACCTCAGATGTACACTTGATGTTGTTGCAATTTCCACTCTTCTCTCGGTGTGTTGAAGCAAATCTTGGCCATTCATCAATTTGTGCAGTCTAGCGGTCGCCAATTCTTCTATTTACTTGCTTCCCATTTGCTCAATACATCACGGAGCTAAAGGAGTGCTTCCTCTGTCGTCTTTCCACTCTTTCTCAATAGTCTGCTAACTCTCCATTATCTCCATTTACTGATCATTTTTAAAGATTTTCAAGAAATTGTTAAGTACTAAGAACTCTCTTTTCTAAGAAAAGCCTGAATAACAGGAATTCTATGCATTGTTACAAATTGAAACTTATCCATATTACATCATCATTTTATGTTCATTGTTATAATTCTTGGAAAGATTGCTTTAACATTACATCATCATTCTGTGCTCATTGTTATTGGTGAATTGCGCGTTGATACCATTGTTGATGCGAACACAATGGGCCTATTGTTGCACAAACTTTGCCTTGCATTGTTGGTCATGAGATATATATTGTTGGTTCATGCAGTGTGTTTGTGAATTGCGTGCTGATACCATTGTTGATACCTATTGTTGTACAAACTTTGCCTTGCATTGTTGGTCATGAGATATTTCTCATTAATATGCCTTGCCATAACCATGAATATCGATTTTTTATCGATATTTATTATTTTTCCGAAATCTGAGGTAGACAGTGACCTTCCTCATGCTTTGAAGGTCATGTATGCGAAATTTCATCAAGATCGGAATAAAACTGTAGATTTGTATAAAAAACATACAAACAGACCCACCCACAAACATCCTTCTTTATATATATAGACTAGAAGAAGTACCCGGCGTTGCCCGGGATTATTACACTTGGGATGTAAACAGAACAATCTCAAAAATTAAAATAAATTTTGCAATATCTTAAAAATAAACACATGAAAATGCTTAGAATTAATACAGTAAAAATTCTTAATGAAAATTCGAAAAAAATCTTTTTAAAGGCTCAAAATGGATGGACTGCTCCAATAATTTCTTACTCAGATAATCTTACTTCAGATCTACACTTGATGTTGTTGCAATTTCCACTCTTCTCTCGCTGTATTGAAGCAAAATTTGGCCTTTCATCACTTTGGGTAGTCTAGCGGTCGCCAATTCTTCTATTTACTTGCTTCCCATTTGCTCAATACAGCACGGAGCTAAAGGTTTGCTTTCTCTGTCGTCTTTCCACTCTTTCTCAATAGTCTGCTAACTCTTCATTATCTCCAGCTACTGATCATTTTTAAAGATTTTCAAGAAATTGTTAAGTACTAAGAACTCTCTTTTCTAAGAAAAGCCTGAATAACAGGAATTCTATGCATTGTTACAAATTGAAACTTATCCATATTGCATCATCATTTTATGTTCATTGTTATAATTCTTGGAAAGGATTGCTTTATCATTGCATCATCATTTTGAGCTCATTGTTATTGGTGAATTGCGTGTTGAAACCATTGTTGATACCTATTGTTGCACAAACATTTATTTGCATTGTTGGTCATGAGATATATATTGTTGGTCCGTGCAGAGTGTTTGTGAATTGCGTGTTGATACCATTGTTGCAAAAACTTTGTCTTGCATTGTTGGTCATGCGATATTTCTCATTAATATGCCCTGCCATAACCATGAATATCGATTTTTTATCAATAATTATTATTTTTTCGAAATCTGAAGTAGACAGTGACCTTCCTCATGCTTTGAAGGTCATCAAGATCGGAATAAAACTGTAGATTTGTATAAAAAACGTACACACAGAACCACAGACCCACCCACAGACCCACCCACAGACCCACAGACGCACAGACCCACAAACATCCTTCTTTATATATATAGATAGATTAACTCTACTTTCGCGACCAGGATAGGACAATGAACCATATGGAGGGGGGGTTTGATTCGTCAAAGTACTTTTCAGTATAATCGTTCGTCTCGGAAAGCTACTCACTTGTGATTCATTTGTGTCCTTGTTGTATAACTTGAGTTAATATTGATTTTTAGGTGGTTTCCCCCATCATTTTAAGTGAACGAAAAGAAACAAAATTCCCCATTTTCCCACTGGAAAAGGAAAATTTCAAAATATCACTGTCCTGGTCACAAAAGCAAAGCTTGATGGAATAATGACCATTTTCTATAATTTTTAGATATAAGCAATTAGAAAATAAAATGTTTACACATTAATCCATATACAATGTAAAGAAACATTAGTATAAATAGTACTAAGGGGAAACTTTGAGCATGGTTAAAATGCATTTTATTAAATAGCGTCACACGTAATTTAACGTTTTCTTTCTTGTTTTGCTAAGAAGCCTAGGACAAATTAATAGGGGTTTTTCTTCATTTCTTCGTGCGAAACTTAGAATTCTCTAATAATCAGGGAGTTTATTATGCAAGGAACGATAGACACATTTACAGTTCCTGCATAGGGGAAACGAACTTATTAATTTTTAGAGTTAGTTTATCTTTTTGGAATATATTAAAAAAGATTGATTAGTTGGTTTTGAACAGCCACCAGTGGCATCAAATCCATGGATGGGGAGAGTATTTCGACTTTCATTCTTTCTTCGGCTTCCATTGATTTTGTAACGTCTCAATGTGAAAAATGCTTTCTTTTCTATTTCACCTCTTTCTTTCTCTCTCTCTCTCTCTCTCTCTCTCTCTCTCTCTCTCTCTCTCTTTTTATTTTATTTTTTTTTTGGGTCTTCAACTGTATATTGCTCTACCGATCTGTCGATAATAAGAATAGGTGGGAAGGTGGTGTAAGAGGGGAAAAATGAGAGATCCTGGTACCTAAAAGTATTTTTTTATCCCTTGTTTTGTTCTGTCAGCAAGTTAGTAATTAGTGTCAGCTTGACACTCACTCACTGTGTAGAGAAGACGAAGGGGCACTAACTTCTCCCTCTTTTCGGTCTTTTTCTAGTTAGCTTTTCCTCCCCATCCTTGCGTGTTAACCCCTCTTGCCACTTTCACAGTTCTCAAACCAACAAAAATGGTAAAATGGGGGTTGGATGGTGGTAGAATTAAAAGCCAGAGGGGGTTCACGGTCGCTTGAACATTTTCAATAACCCTCCCCCTAAACTTTCTTTGGCTTTTGACTCCAGTTATGTGTGTCTGTCTGTTTATAATCTCCCCTCCCCATTCTTTCTTCCTCCACACATCAAAGGGGGAATGTTGTTGTTTGGGTGAGAGTCCAGGGTTCAACTCTTGGTCTGTGTTGTTTTTTCTTTTGAGGAGGTTTTGTTTATTGTGAATTTATGTCTGCAACAGCAGTAGCAAGAATAACAACAAAAAGGGAAAATATTTAAAAATAAGACAAACGATTCACATACGACTTGTTTCCTTTTTATTAAACTCCATATGAATGACTTCTCTTTACATTTTTTTAATCAGTTACTAAACAAATAAGTTTTCTTCGTATTATTTATAAATAATTTTATCCGATATTTTTTTAAATGTGTATTTGCTCATTAAATTTTCTTTGAATAAGGACTATAATAATGAAACGAAGATTTAAGTGTTTTTTTGTGAGGGTAAAGGCAGAGAGAGAGAGAGAAGGGTGGGGGAGTTGTGATATGGGGATATGAATGAATGAATGAAGGAAGGAGGAAATGCAGTCAGTAGGAGATCAGTGGGGACTCCAATTGGCCCCCAAATTATGGGGTAGACATTAGCCCGTCCAATCTACAGTCCCGATCTCTATCTCGTTTTACCCCCTCAGGGAGGGACAAAAGTCTTCTAAAGAGGGACCCTCATATCCGACGCCCTCTTCTCCCTCCTTTCCCTCGGTGGTTAGTTTCTGTCAGGCCGTCTCATTGTTTTGTGGGGTGCTAAAAGAGTTCCGTGGGCTTAGATCAGATTTATGAAGTGGGATTGTGCACACGTATCCCACTTAGAATTTCAGAATATTTGCATGAATCTTTAAATGACGTCGGAAACATATTTTGTATATTACTTTCGAAAAAAAATGCTTAAATGGATAACACGTAATATTTTGTATATGTCGGGTGAAATTTTCTAGACCATCTTGCTTTGCATATGATACTGGCACGATATTATATCAAAATAAAGTATGTCGAGATGTAAGAACGATAATATTTTTAAACGGTTCTACAGTACCTTTCGATTGATCATCTCGGGTATTGGGTATCATAAAACGGGAAAAATCAGGGATTTTTTTTCATTCAAGGAAATATCAGGGATTTACACAACCCCAAAAAATATTTTTTTAATATTGGTACAGGAAATAAAGGTTCGGGATAAAGCTCATCTGTTTCACACACACAAAGCTGGATGAAAACTGTTATTTATCGTCTGAAGAGCACTGAAAGATGTCCATAGAAAAATTACAGAAGCTGAAATTCTACGGTTCCGTAAGGAATGTACCGGTGCCCTGCGTACATTTACAAGCAAAGCCTTGGAACGCTCACCACCACTTTTTAAACTCGCAATGTGCTCATGAAGAATTTAACTATCCTAGTGGACTAAACTGTTCCTAATGGACTAAAAAGAGTTGCAAGAATATTCTTGAGTGAATTTGCATATTGACTATTTTTGGAGAGAAATTATCCGGAAATTTTGTAGATCAAATTCTGTCTTGAAGATGATATCCCATGGATAGACAACTGTAGAATGAAGTTTTTTTGTGAATGTGGAATGTTTGTATAAAATATGAAAACTGAATCATCTTATAGCTCAGAATATTTACGATGCTGTGATGACCGAGGACGGGGGGTAGTATTGATAAGTTTGAAATAATTAAATTTCGACATTTTAGAAATGCACGTGTGCACATCTTCTGGAAAAAAACTGAATGCTAAACGAGAGATAGAAGATGCAAAGAGGAAATGTGTTGATAAAGAGAACCGTGAATTACGAGGAAAAAAATTAAAGATGTTTGCAGAATTACAGGCTGTAGATGAGCAAATCAAGTCTTTGGACTAATAATAACTTTAAATATGCTTTTTTTGCATATTGCATCTTAAGTGAATAATTTTTCATTTTCTAACAATATTGCTTGAATTCATATTCGGATTTGTTAGATTAGGTATATATATTTTTGGGTTTGGGTGAAATCCTATTAGGTAATGCTATACAGGGTGAATTTTAAGCACACCGACAAACTGCAGGGAATGATTCCTGACTGGAATTCGAGTAAAAAAGCTCTTATAAACATGTGTCCGGAAATGCATTGTTGCCACGGTAGAAGGCACGATGGAGCGCCACCCCACTTCCGCATTATTGTTCGCCAACACCTCGACAACATCTTCCCCAGACGCGGAGGCCCTGTTGACTGTAAAACCCCTGGATTTTTACTTCTGGGGGCATCTGAAAAGCCACGTACTGTGTGCCGATTTGTGCACACTCACCGTCCATTTCAGGGCTTATGTTGATATGACCTTTTTTACTCCATTCCCAGTTAGGAACCATTCCCTGCAGTTTGTCGGTGTATTTAACTCATCCTGTATATGTATATCAGGGAATTTTTTTAAGGTTTCTCTTTTGTGGCCAGCCTGTTTGTGGTAGTTGATTTTTAAACGCCATAAGTACAAAATAATATTTTACATTAAATGTAAAAGAGAAAGAAAATACCTGTTCGGTATTATTGTAAAAAAATTATATATGTATATTTTGTGGCTAAAGAGTTGCGACCTAACCTATATAATTCTTTTGCCTTTCGCGTTTTACTTAATCACCGAAAGCACATGGTGATAATTAAGGATTGTAATTCATACCGAAAGAAAGGAAAACTCAAAAGAACTTTGTTTTATGACTTTTGAAGTTGACTTGTTGCTCACTGCACAATGCTACGATCGCATAAAGCAAAATGGCTACTTCACAGTATCGTGTTTTGTGGTATGCGGAAACAAAATCAAAATAATTTCAGTGTAAGGAAATTTCCTGTGAGTGTTCAGAGGAGATGTATCATGTAGTGTTCAATATTCAACTCCCTCAAAAATTGGCTATTCGCTACTTTCAGTTTAAGTGACGCCATCCTTGTGGCATTTACTTGAACTGAGCTAAGTAGGATTCGCAGTAGTTTAAACATGGATTTTATAACACAGAATACCAATCCCAGATAACATTTTCTCATAATAGTTATTAGAACGAATTTTTATCCTAAACGGTCATCTATTTTATAGTTTAAAAATGGAAGGATCCTACTTTCGCAGCCATATTTTCAAAAAAACAGCGCCTTCTATATTCACTGAAAGTAACGAATAAAAAAAAAGCTTACACCAATAAGAACCCATACAAAAAAGCGTGTATAAATTGAACTGTGATTCCTATTAGAAACTAGCTGCAGTACCCGGCGTCAATCGGAGAAAAGTACAGGGTGTTCCAAGTTGATCTTTACAACTTTGATCTTGTATTTTTCAGAAATGGGGATAGGTAGAAAGGAGCTGTTTGCGGCATAATGTTCAGACACACCTAAAGTTTTAATAACCGTTTAACAGAGTTCTATGTGTGCTCCATCTGTAGCAAGCAGGTATCTAAGCGATATTCCAGTTCCTCCCATGCCCGGCCTAGCATGTCCTCATTAACGTTTTGCAATTGATGCTGTGATGCGAGCTTGCAGTTCCTGCGGGTCCCGCACGGGGGGTATGGTAAACAGCATCCTTCACAAAGCCCCAAAGAAAAATAATCTAATGGGGTTATGTCTTGAGACCTTGGAGGCCAGGAAATGGGTCCTCCTCTGCCAGTCCAGCGAGGAGGAAATGTGTCGTCCGAAGCCTTCCTAATGATCAAAAACAAAACAAAAAAAAAACAACAAAACTTTAGGTGTGTGTGAACATTATGCCGCAAACTTACACTACGTTTACATGCACATTTCAATCCGGATCGACTTGAGCTAATCCAAAAGTGCCTCGCGTTTACATGCATCTAATTCGATCCGGATCGAGTCCGATAAGATGCACAGCTCTAGATTAGATTAGTACCCCAGACTTTGTCGTCTGCTACAGAATCCGCCATTGTTGGCTCAGTCGGCCATATCGCTTGAGTTAAGCTTCCTCTAAAATACGGCTGAAATGCAATTTTTAAAAATTTTCTCATTATTATCGTTTGGAAATATAATTGACAATCAATAAATTACGTAATTATTGATTGTTCCTTTAAATTTTGTTTTCAATTAAAATTTTATATATACAGGGTGTCCCAAAAAAATGTACTAACACTTTGTTTTTTCAGGTGTAACTAATGTAATAGAATGGCAGGAGATCAACTTAGCTTTGAAAAGGGAAAGTTTGTCCGAAAACGCCACGGAAGTGCAAAGACGGTTCAGAAGGGAGTTCGATAAACCGCCACCAACGCATCAGAGATAAATTTGAAGCAGATGGAACCGTTCACAACGTCAACAAGAAACGTTCTGGACGACCACGGACATCCACCAGCCTAGGAAAAGAAGAGCAGGTGCATGCAGGAAACCCTCATTCGATCCCCACAGAAATCTCTAACGAATCCATTGGTGCGCGTTATCGGCTTTGAACAAGGACGGTCATCAATATGAACATTTGCGAACATGATTCTTTGATTACATTTGTCTTCTGTAATTCAAGCCTTTAAATTTGTCTCTATGTTTATAAATAATGTTTTTATAGTCATTCAAAGAGTTAGTACATTTTTTTGAGACACCCTGTATAAATAATAAGGTTGAGGTTATTTAATGTTAACTAGATCAAGTTTTTGGTTTATTTACACCTCAAAATAATAATCCTTAATAAATTTTAAAATGCATTTGCATGTTCAAGTTTTTTGTAAAGTTGTTTTTATCAAAATATAATTTTAATAGTTTTTAATCAAATTAATTTTTAGATTTATATCAAAAACTTCAATTTAATAGTTTATTTTAATTTTATTAAATTATGAAAATTATCAAATTAAAATTATAATAATTATAGATAATTATCAAATTATAATTTAATAAAATAGAAATTGTTAAATTGAATTTGATGATTTTCATAATTTAATAAAATTAAAATAAACTATTAAATTGAAGTTTTTGATATAAACATACAAGTTAATTTGGATAAATGACATTTTGTTAAAAAAAAAAATTATAAAAAAAACCAAAAAAAAAAACTACACATTCAATGTATTTTAAAATTTATTAATTTATTCATTTATAGATATTCATTGTGCTGAGGTGTAAATCAACCAAGAACTTGTTCTAGCTAAAATTTATTATATACTAGAAGCGAACCCACCCGTTTGTATAATCTGGAAATAACCCATTGTTAGATTTTTTCTTTGTTGTGACAACGTCCACCGCCGCTGATTTTATATAAATGATAGATTTTTTTTTCAGCCAAACAGCAAATCCGGATCGGGGTGTTTACATGCACATTAGTGGATTGACCTCTTTCCTGAGGCATGCTTCCCTGGTTTCAAACCACCTCTTTCGACTGGATTGAACTCGATCCGGATCGAAATGTTTACATTCTACGTTTTTGCAGGATTGACTTGAAACTGGTCTTTCGATCCGGATCGAAAGTGCAGTGTAGCACGTTTGACCAGACGTCCCCGGAAACGTCCCCGGAAATGAATATAATCCCAGAATTTATTAATTTAATTGTTGTTCGGAAAATATTCTAAAAAAATGTTCGAATTGATATGATTTTTTTGCATTACTTGTTTTGTGTATTATCACCCCCGACTCTCGCGGAATGTTTACGCATTAGGCCTATATCCGACAACAATGCCCAACAATGGTACTCTGGACTGACACGAAGCGCTGCTGGCACCAAACGGGCTATCTTACTAATTAAGACTGTATATCTAGAGAGTGTTGGATTGTGACATATTGACAAAAAAAGCAGCAGCTAAATTGGGGAAGTGGCAAGAGGTTACTGCAAGTACGATGGGACAACTTCAAACGAATTTCAAGCAAAATTAGCGTATAAATTTTAATATATTGGTACAGCATATCTAATAGACAGTAGTACGTTAATTCGCTTTTTTCTCGTCTACTTTTCCGAATGCAAAAGCTAGTGAAAAAGTGAATTTTCGAAAACAAGATGGGGAAAATCATTCGCTGAAAAAGTCAATGCGATCACGTTTCATTTACTATAAAATTCACCCGTTTATTGATGATCATTGAACAATATAAACATTACGTTAAATTAATTTGTAATATTCAAGTGAAATAAAATTTCGATGAGTCATGGCGTTCTTCTTCTGAAATTGCGTAACAATATTTTATGATGTTCAAATAAAAATGTATTACAATACCTTAATGCCTGAATACATAATGGGAGCCGGACTGTAACTGCATCGTTCTTTTCTTATTCAAAATTAAATAATCTTTTATTGTTCTTTAACAAACCACTGGCTGTACTGTATTAAGGAATTTTTTGAAGAATCGGATGATAATTAATCTGATTTTGAAGGTTTTTAAATTGTAAAGCATCCTGGTTATGCATTTTTAAAAATGTAAAAAAATAGAGGTTTCTCTATATTCGTGTATATTTTATTTCTAAGTTTGTCAGCATGAGTCAAAAACTGGGGTCGCAAAGTTATTCTCTCGTTTTAATTACCATCCAATGTAAGTATCGACAATCGACAATCGAACAGTGCAGGGAAAAAGAAACGAGCGGTCCGAAAGCAACGCTTTCACTTCCATACTCGTCCAGAAAGTAACCAGGGGAAGTACACTGAACTAGACAAGAAGCCAGATGTAACCTAGTTAAGTCATTCAGAGGATAAAAAGGAGTCCATTCCTATCAGGACGATAGAGTTGATTGTTGATTGACGAGGGACAAGGGACACGAGGAGCTAGGAGATCCAGTATTCGGGAAAGATGGCCTTTTGGAAATCGTCGAAATTGATGTCCAGGATGTGACAAGGTCTGCGATGCCTGAGGAAACCTCTAAAGGTGAGCGTATGCTCAAGAATACCTTCAACCAGAGGATTGGAATGGTCCTTCATCTGTGGAAGCAGCTTTTTCAGCAACTCCTGGACGTGATTTCCAATGGGAGTTATATCAACGTCGTCGGCAATAGTAGTATTTGTTGCAACTCTCCTGTCAAGTTGGGCAATGGTCCTCAAGGTAACGTTTTGGAAGGTTTGGAGGTCCTTCCATCAGGACTTACATATTGTTGCCCAGGCAGGCATACCATAAAGCAAGATGGTTCCGATTACCATCCTGTATAGCAAGAGTTTACAGTCCAATGCCCCAGAAGAGCTACCAGACTGATTTTATCTTCTTGGCCTTGTTGATAGCGTAGGATGCATGGTCGCCCCAATTTAGCCTGGCATATATTACCACTCCGAGGTATGTGTAATGTTTTACCCATTCGAGCTCTTTACCAGAAAGGAAGAGGGCTCCGGGGTTTTCGAAGTTTCTTCGTAATGAACATCGCCTTGCATTTGTCAACGTTTAGATTGAGTCTCCACTTAGCAAACCATTTCTTGCACTGATGTAAGGCATTTTGCAACCGAGATATGACATGAGCGGGAACGCGGTCAGTAGTCATGATGGACGCGTCGTCAGCGAACTTTGTAAAGCTTGGGAAGTCATGGATGAAACAGTTGAAGAGTGCAGGGCCCAATGTAAGTAGGTCCTCCTACAGCTTTTATATTATAAATGTAATCCACATCTGGTCACATCCCTCAATGACGCGTGACCTCCGATCACATGCTTAATGTCACGTGACTTCCGGTTTGCCTCCTAGTGACGTCCCCGGTTGCATGAAAAAAGAATCTGGTCACTCTATCATAACAGTACTAGTAATTCAGGAGAAATAGAAATGACCATGGAAATCATAGAACTATATAAGGCCACCAAAAGCAACATAGAAAGAATATTGAATAGGTCACTAATAAATGAATTAAAACGTTACTTGGAAGTATGTTATGTTTGTGTGGTGCAAAGTCACTGAACATAGTGTGACAATTATTGAGCTGCCGTATATGAAAGAAGAACTTAACTTTTGAACAATTGGCGAGATTCAGTTAAAACTTGGCGGTTGAATGCAGGGCATGTTAAGATGTTTTTGAGCATGCGCTCTCGTATTGTTGTTCATTTTCGTTGAAAATGTCAATTTTAGAAAATGATCTCATCCTTATTATCCAAAGTGACCCAGATTTCGAAAAGATGTGGTTCATGCAGGACGGAGCACGACCCCATCGGGCCAATAGTGTTTGAAGTCCTAGAAGAGCACTTGGAGAGCGCATTCTGGCTTTGGGGTACCCAGAGGCCGTTGGAATGGTAATCGCTTGGCCACCATATTCTCCTGATCTCAACCCTTGTGACTCATTTTTGTGGGGGCAATATTAAAGACAAAGTTTACGTCAAATAATCCCGGAACCATTGCTGAGCTCAAAACAGCCATTCAGGAGGTCATCGGAAGCATCGATGTCTCGACACTTCAGCGAGTTTGCAGAATTTTGCTCTTCGTCTGCGTCACATCATAGCCATTGATGGTAAGCATATCGAACATGTCATAAACTAAATACGAATATCTCTAGTTACCTTTAACATTTGAATAAAAATTTTGAACTCAGTAGTTTTTGAAAATTTGATTTTTTATTTCATATAGCTCAATAATTGTCACGCAGTATATGGCTGTGGTTCATAAACATATTCTGTCAACTAACGGGTTGTTATGTTCAAAGACAACAATTATAAATGTCGTCAGCCCAATTCTCTTTTACAATAATAAATTTACAGTTAAAACATCCATAATCTGAAGATTTCGTAAAATAACCATGAGAATTTCATTTCACTGTCTTTGGTACCTTAATTTTACATAGCATTCAAGACTCTAAAAGTCTTGTAAAATATTTGTAAAGTTTTGATATTGATACCACGTAATTTTTACTTGGTTTAATATAATGGACGCGTAGTTTAGTTTTTGCTATTGAAGTGACATATTTTCAGGAGGGTTTTTTTTTTAAACTCGACTGCTACTCAAATTTAATAAAGAATTGTAATTAAAAGCGAACGAAGTCGTAGTCGACGGGAATGCTGTAAGGCGAAGCCGTTGGTGGTATTGGTGGCCGATTTCATTTCTGTGACAAGCATTTGCTCCAGGACGACTAAAAAGTTTTTCGATCGGATATCGAAGGAAGTTCGATACATGAGAGAGAGAGAGAGAGAGAGAGAGAGAGAGGGAGGGAGGGAGGGAGGAGGTAAAAAGTGTTACGAACAAAAGTGGAAATTTTTTTCTCCCTTCCAAGTAGATAGTTAAGAGTTCAACGCCAATAATTAGGCTAACTGCTCTAGGGAGAAATAAATCGCCTTCCTCACTTGTTTAACGTTCTCATTTTTGTAGTTGCTTTAGTTATTTTTTTAAAATATAATAATTAACGGGTGTAGTTTACATAAAAACAGTTTTGCAGTTCATAATTTAAAAAAAAAAATCAATGTATTAAGTGCGTACACGTTTTAAAAGATCCGATATATATGCACTATCACGTGAAAACACTTCGAAAACATTAGAAGGAGGGAGAGGGAGGTTTTATCTGAGGAATAAAGGAACAGTATAATGGGTTTGAATTAATTCAGTGAAAAGGAGGAGAAATTAGGGCAAACATTTTGTTTTGGATTTTAATAATGTAAGCGGCGAATCGGATGAATGTTAAGTTTTATTTTTCGGGCAAGCGTCTTCAGATTTCACGAAAACCAAGTACACGTATGTTTGTATATAAACCTCGTTTTGAATCTGACTGTAAAAATCGTTATCGTTTTCAAAATACGAATAAGGAAAAAGAAAAAGTGTTTTAAATCATTTCTGGGTCCAAAGTGTCGTTTGATTATCGCCTACAGTTTATTGGTTAGCGATAAAGGCTTTTTTTTCCATGTAGAGATTTTGAAATATTTACATTGAATGAGTGAGTGAGTGAGTGAGTGGATGAATGAATGAATAAAATGGTTGAATGAATGAGGGATGAAAAGGAAAACGTGATATAGTTTTTGACGTCATAGCGCCGATAATCCATTGTAACTATTAATGTTAATAAGAAAAAAACATCGTTTATAAGTGATAAATATTTGTAAATTAATTTTTTTTAAACATATGTAATGCCAACATTCAAATTATAGAGAGAAGGGAATTGCTAATTTTCGTTTGTTTTTTCCTAATTGAAGTTAATTTTTTATTTTTTGCAGCAGTGATACCTTAACGACAATCGCAATTAAACCGGGCACACTGTTTCGCTGAAACGCCTATTCAAATAGGAACACTTGAGGTGAATTTTTCTTTTCTTTTACTTTTTTTTTTTTTTTTTTTTTTTTAATTTATGTCCATTTCAAAAGATAGTTTGGTGGTAGTGGTGGTTGTTGTTGCTGCTTGCAATTTGCTCTGGAGAACAGTAAAATAAAGAATATTTTATCTCGGTTGATTTGGCAAACATTACTTTATCGCCCTTCGCGGTGCCTTTAGTTGGCCGTTGGCTGGTGATTTCTGAACAGGTAAATAATCGTTTGTGATCTGAAGCAATGAAGCAAACACGTGTACTTCGAAGTGAAATAAAGTATTGGAATGCGAAGGGAGTTAGTTTATTTCGTCGGAACTTAATAACCGCGAAAGGGTGTGTGTATGATTTTTAAGTAACGTGCGCTCTACAACGACCGAGAAAAACTTTTGTCACCAGCTGGGGAGATTATTTTGCCCTTTGAAATAGAGCGTTTCCTTTTTCTTTCTTTTTTAATATTAAAAAAACTTAGCTTAGTTTAAAATCGGGAATAGCATCATAAAAAAATAAGTGCTCTGCTTTAGGTAGAAAATATTCGTCGGAGGTGAAATTTCCATACATGTATCTGAAAAATCCCTTTCCAAAGTTGTTTCATTGATATGGGATCATGAGTGACGATATGAAAGAGGAAACGTTCCCCTTTTGGTCTGCTTCTTATCGTATTTGTCTTCACACCTTGTATTGGTCATAACCTCGTGCAGATAAGAAAATCCATCGAGGAAACTATGATGTAGTTTTTTTAAAGTGCATATGAGCTTCGTTCATTATCTGAGCTTTGTTAATAATAAGTTGTTGACATTGATGTTTCTCATCAGGCAATGATTCATGGCCAGACCATGATGCATTTTGTTTTCGTAAATTATTTAAGATTATGTCGAATATTGTTTCTTTTTAAATTGTGTAAACAAAAAAATGTGGAATAAACATAATTCTTAAAACGGTTTAGGTTGTTGCATATGAAATGACAGTTTTCATGGATGTATGTAAAAATGGGACATGTCAAATGAAACCATTTTTCTCCCATCGATTACAAAGCCTATTTATGTCAGTTTCAAAATACATGTTTAGACCAACAGTATAAATTCATTGAAGGCAGTTTGTACATCTT
>JAHWFO010061744.1:626873-649401 GCA_023313115.1 Rhysida immarginata | reverse complement strand
CGGGTCGGTAAGATGGGTAGAGCAGAACCTCAAACTTCAACTCTTCAGTTTCTGGACGATCACACGTGAAACACGACCAGAGAAGTATTACCATTGCCTCTTTGGGTCTGGATGTGTACCATGATTAGACTCCTGGCATCCAGCTGTTCTGAGAAAGGTTTGGATTGTGAAAAATAAGAACAATAATATAACCTCAACTTGATATGGATAAAATAAAATGGAAGTTCATTTAGAAAATGAGATTTAAGATTTAATTGAACTTTATTTTTATCCTTATTAATGCTGAAGTTTTACTACCATTCTTATTACTCTGCATTGCTCATGCCAAGAAAATTTAACATCGTTACTCAGGTGGGGATTCACACCCCAAAATATTTACAAAAAATGTTACCAGTTTTTGCAAGTACTATGCAAAATGCATGAAACATACATTTATTTTAATCTTATTAACTGTTGAAACCGTAATACTTTGCAAAATTATAGGCCACTTGTCTGAAATAGAGGATATTTTATTTATTAGCATTTTCCTTGTACAGTTTACATTTTGTGAATACCTTTTATGCTTATAAAGTTGTAAATATCATATTAAATGGTATGCAAATTTATAAAAGACTAGAAGCGAACCCACCCGTTTGTATAATCGGGAAATAACCCATTGTTAGATTTTTTCTTTGTTGTGACAACGTCCACCGTCGCTGATTTTATATAAATGATAATGTCCATATTTACAATACTGTTGTTTTTATAAAAGATCGTGTATTAAAACTATATTTTTACATTGTAAGATGTTCAGAGACTATTGTTATTTGCAAATATTAAACTGCCTGCTATTCCCAAACACTTTCAGTTGACGAATGTAGGAGAGAAGGACGGGACACAAGAACCCTGGAATACAATAATTAATAGATATTTAATAAAAAATAAAATCAAAAATAAAAAGCTGACGTTTCGGATAGAGGCTATCCTTTGTCAAAGCAGGGAGGATAAGTCTCTAAAGCTGATGAAAGATAGCCTCTATCCGAAACGTCAGCTTTTTATTTTTGATTTAATTTTGTTTTTTATTAAATATCTATCAAACACTTTCAGAGAAGCCATCTAGACAGAAGGCCTGATAACGGAAATGTCATAGATTGTTACATCCTCTAGTCGACCATTGTTAATCCTATTGCTACCAATAATAAGCCCTAAATTTGGTCGACTAGATGATGTAACAATCTATGACGTTTCCGTTATCAGGCCTTATATCTAGGTGGTGTTGTCTGTATACAATGGAAAATTCTGATCTAAACAAATGTTTTTTTCACTTGTTTGGCACTGAAATCTTGCTATTCAGTCTTTTGAACTTGAGAAACCATTGCACCTTTCTTGCTTCTTGGTTGTTTTGGTGGAGAATTATAATATATCAAAGCAATTTTGCCTTTTTTTTTTTAGCTTTGCGCTTGATATAGGTTCAGTTCTTTTGGCAAATGTTTAGTGCTAGAATTTCTCGTCACATTCTGATCATGGAAGAAGTAGAATGGGAAGCGAAACTCTAGTTTCATGAGTACACTAGCGCACCAAACGGTTGGGTTGAAACTGTGGTTTCGGTTTCACTATTAAAACTGAAAAAAAAACCCGTTAATTAACATTATTTTACTTTAAATAATCTTAATAGAGAGGTAGCGTTTCCAATCTGAAATGACGCGCTCGCGTTTACGTGGTGCTTAACCTCTCTATTAAGTAACATAATCCTCTTATTAATACACGTCAGCCTTGGAAATTCCCCTAATAATTATTAGATGTTATCCATCTAATACTGCTGATACTCTGCGCATGCCCTTGGACTTCAATTTTTTCAGGAAGCAGCAATAACAGACCAAATGGATTGATGACGGATCCCTTAGATTTCTCGCAAACAGTGTTCAGTGAACAACAGCATAACTGATGTGGATAAATAAAAATCAACTCAAACAAACAAAACAAAACAAAAAAAAGTGCAAAATATTGTTAAGCGGTAGTGAGGGGTCTAGTCAGCTTGAAAAACAGACACCTGTTTTATCTAGGTGGGGGGGGGGGGTACTAGAACAGCGTAGTTTTAACCCAACCGTTGAAACAGTTTGGCGCCAATCGGTAACGACTTTTTAGTACATGTATTGAATCTGTTACGAGCTTCGCTTCCCATTCTACTTCTTCCATGTTCTGATCTTCTATAAATGTTATTCCTAACGTCTTGGTGAATTCTAGTCGCTGCAGTTTTATATCGTTTATTGATAATCTTCATTGTGCACACTACACTAATGAAATTGCCGAGATGGAGTTTTCTTCGTTTCAGAGACACAAGAAGCGGTCTGTGGCTTAGAAACTACAGTAGAAATTAATAATGAAAAGTTCAATGAAAATAGGAAAGAAGATGCACAGCCTGGACTCGAACCAGGAACCGTCAGCTAATCGCATGGATGCCCTTACCCGCTTCCTTTAAATCCCAAGGAATTAATGCTAAGTAGCTGATTTTCTTTTGGAAGTTATAACTGAAAGGTATACAAATGCACAAAGGAAAAGCAAGTACCATATACGAGCAATTCAATGAAATACAGGGTAAGTCTGAAACCCTATCACAGACTTTTAGAAGAGGTAGTATGGATGAACTAAGCAAAAAAGTTCATATGAACATGGGTTCGAATTTGAACGATAACCGAGATATGAACAGAAATAAAAATGCCGCCACTAAGCATCAGGTAAAGATTTTTCTATCAAAAAATGGAAGGAAAAAAGATCGGCCATGACAGCCGAGGTTCCTGGTTCGAGTCCAGGTCGCAGAATTTTTCCTTCCATTTTTCAACAGAAAAATCTTTAGCCGCCACTAAGATCAACAAGTTAATAACTCATGTTCTATAGTTTAGGGGAATAATAGGGTACATACAATTGTGTATACCGTTAAAATTTGATCGAATTCCAACGAGTAGTTTCCGAGTTACCAGTCAACATCATAACACGTGCTCACATGTGAGTACTAACTACCACGTGTTACGATGTTGACTACTTAACTCGGAAACTACTCGTTGGCATTCGATAAATGAATGTTTAAAGGGTTCTTCTGTTTGTGTTTATTAAGGAGGATGCATTCAATAAACTTATTTAGTATGCACAACTAAACCACTCATGGCACTGGGAAAATGCTGGTTAAAAAGAAATAATTCCTTGTACCACTTGTCTTATTCAGAATGTAACCTGAAACTATAAGAAATAAATATTAGTTTGTGCTTCTAAAGGAGTTGGAGTGGAAAAAGTAAGAGAGTGATAGATAACTGGAATCGGAATGAGACAGAATTCCCCGGAATCCTCCAGTGAGTGTTTAAGCGGCATAGAATTGCATTTTAAATCCTACAATGTATGCGAGATGTTTAGAGGGGGGGGGGGGGGGGCAGGGGTTGAGATCCAGAAATTGCCATGTGTTAGAAATTTTAATGAACCGTCATAGGCGTAATTTTTAAGTTAAAATATTTTCCGTTTTAAATATTTCTTGGTAAAGTGTTTGTATTTGCTTTTTGCGAGTTCATTCATTCATTGACCGCTGTTCATTCATTCATTTAAACGGAGACCACTCGCTCCCGTGGCACCGTTGGATTTCCGGTAGCGCCAACAGTCACCGAAGCCACGTGACAACCAGCCGTTTCGTTTATCGTTCACGTGTATGCCATGTGACGGACGGACTCCGCGCCCTTTGCCGCCACCCGGATCGCTTTTCGTTTTGTTTTCCCGCGCGGAGTTTTCCGCCCTTTTTCTTCTTCCCGTGGGCGAGCACGTGATTTCAATCTTAGGTTTGTTTTTGTTTTTAAATTAAATTAAATTAAATTAAAGAAATTCCTACGTAGAAAAACGTGAAGTTCCAATAATGCGAACGACAGATTGCGACGTTCTCTGATTAAAGATTTTCTCTCATTAAATTGATGAACAATGAAAGGGAACGATTCATCGTAGTTTGCTTTGAGAAGCGATTCAACACTTTCTGGGAAGTGGTTTGCAGTGAAAGAGAATACTTTTGGAACCGCCATATCAGTTGGAATAAACAGTGGCGTCTCTTTCTTTTCTTTCCCACCCCTTCTAATTCCACCAAGGAGTGAGGGGTGGTTGGTGGTTTAAAAGCTACAAATCGTGTCGAGTCATTTATGGCAATGAATAAAGCAATCAGAATTCACGCTTTGTTCGTTGCTTGAGTTATATTTTGCCACTGGGTCTCTGTTTTTTTTTTTTTTGTTTTCCTTCTTCCTTTTCCCTTAGCGATATTGCTGGAAAGCTTTCAAGATAAAGCGCTATCCAGTTACCGAAAAACAGAAGAACAGCGAAATTTATAAAGGAGATGCATGTAGTAGAAGGATAGTCGTCTTTTCGCTTTAAGAGATCTGAAATGTTAGTTTGCTTGCTTTTAGCATTAAAATTTGACATTAATACATTTTCTAATCCTAATACACATTGAAACATATTTTCTGAGACGGCAGCATCAAAACTGCCTTAAATGCTCAAATTTCGTTATAAACAAACAAAAGTTGTCTAATAATCCGTAAAAAGATTCTTTATATAGGTATTTTCATTTTATCAGATTTCGTTATAATCGGAAATCTTTTTTTTACAGTTTCAGTGAACCTGTTGTTGGCGATGTCAATTTACTTCGTTATAACTGATTTTTCATTACAATAGTTCTACTGGAGTATCTCTACAAATCCGATGCACCGTGACAGCAATAATAAAGTGAAACTGTCTCGAATGAAATTGAACCCCGATCTTATTGAAAAGAGCATACTCTGTCTCTGCTTTTGTGCTATCTTCTTACTTTTGCAGTTTCACAACATTCAAATTTACTGTTTCTTGGTTATTAAAAGGCAGTGGCGTTTTTTTCTTTTGTCGAGTATAAAGAAATTATTTCAAATAAAAATAAATTTGCTATATCCACGTGTTTAAAGAAATGCTATTATAATGAACAAAATTGCGGACGTTTAAAAATTCATAAGTGGGTTTGACTGTATATATTGAAAACATTTAAGAAACGGTAGTAATGCAGATAAATGTTCCTTAACTTAGCCTGACCATATTGACCCATCCGATAGGGTTCATGCTTTGTATTTAATATTGTTACTAGTTTGTAATTAAATAGACTAAGTTACCTTTATATCTTATTCATTAAGAAATATAGCGTTTTAAAAGAAACAAAAGTGCCCTGCCGGTAAAGATTCTCCATCATTGGCCAGCCACCCACCCACCCGCAGCTGATGAACCCTTTAGATACTGGTTTTTTAATAATTACGTCGAAATCCAATTAATTCAATTTTAAAGCGATAAAATATTAATCGCTCTGTTATCATCATTGGCTCTTTTGAGTACGATTTATTAACCTGCCTTTATTTATTTATTTATTTATTTATTTATTTATTTATTATTAAGGAAACTAAATGGATAAAGAAATTGCGATGACCAAGAAAATCCAATCGAGATGGTTTTTGCAGTTGTAAACGCTTGATACTGATACTTAAAGATCAAAGGATAAAATGAACGTAAAAATGAAACGAAAACTGGGTGGAGGCAAAGTAGTTAGCTTTAGCTTTAAACAGGAAGAGTTCGTTAAGAAACTTTAAAAATTTTGGGATTATCTTTCAAGTAATGATTGCGTTGCAGGATTCCTGAAAATTCATTATTAGGGTTCGTCCCTTTCCATATTTACCGCCTCTTGTTGAATTTGCCTTCGGGGAGGGATGAGAATTTTCGAGCGGCTCATTTGCATTAGATGAACGTAACATTTCCGAGAAGTGTCGAGATTTAGGAGGAAGTGAAAAGGGTTAAACCTCCGGTGAGTCGATTCATCATTATCATCCATCTGCTCTCGCGTGTGCTCATCGACTCGGAGGGAAGCGAAGGGGCGTGTGCGCTGGCGTCCGCTCCCGTGACAAACTGTTTTTGTTGGTCAGTGAAAATTTCCTTTTGCTCAGATCGATGCTTTCGACGTAGAAGTGGCCGGTGACGTGGCCGCTCCAGTGAAGCCAAAGATGATCTCTAACAGCGCTGACGTCACATGTTGTTGGCGCTCTTCGTCGAAGTGTTTTCGAAGACGGTTGCGTCACAAGTTAAAAAGGAGAGGGATAGAAAGGAGCGGCCCCGACGGCAAGGAGGTGTTGTTGGAGGGGGAAAAGGCGACAGGAAATCGGGTTCCCGTGAAGAACACTAGCTCGGGAAATATGTTGAATAATGTTTAAGCTTGAGTCATGGGTATTTATTTATATAATATCGGATTACCAGTCAAGTTAAAGAAGTTAAGTAAATCATGCAGTGTGGGTTAAAAGAAGTTAAGTTTCATCGGATGAGCTAAAGAAGAGTGCTTTTAAATGGAATTCAAAATGACAACTCTTTCTTCTTATTTCTCCTTCGATGTTCCTCGAAACAACACCTTTGTTTTATACAAATAATTAATTCAAAAGAATTTTTTTTCATTGTTCTCGAAATCTTCAGCTTCTTGAAATGAACTCGACGCATTCCAACCACTGTTTTAAACATTTAAAATATTTTAAGTTATGGCCAAGTCTGTGATTGCTTTCATGAGTAATATTGGTGAAGTTTTAAGCTCCTAAAAATATCAAAGTGGATTTAAGCTCAAATCTATTTTCCCCCTTGAATTTTAATATTTAAAGGCTGTCCGTTTATTGATCAACTACAATAAAACTGCGCCGTTGTGATAATTTCGCCTTAATGACGAAGTTGCGGAACGATTTTTTTTTTTCAACATGTAAACAAGTTAAATGATTAGTATTCAGTGTGTAATTTATCCAAATAATTTTAGAATGGAGAGAAAATTAGAGGAACCGGGTGAAATATTTGATAACCTTTAAATTTTGAGGTTTGGATTCATATATGCATATTATGAATTTACTCGACTGACATCAGCCGAATTAACCCGAAAGAGTATTTTTAATGAGAACCGTTGCGTAATGTGCGTCGTTTCCCTAAACCAAAGCCAAATCAGATTCGTTCTTGGCCCTGTCACGGAATTCAAGTGCGATAGAGTTGACGACTTTTAGTTTTTTTATTTTTATTTCATAGATAATCACCTGTGTTACGTATTAAGATTTGCAACATGCTCATATTCTTTACGAAAATAAGATGAGATTCCGGGTGCAAGGAGTCCTCCAGAGAGCTTGCACACTTCCTCTTTTGCAGATCATGAAATGTCGCATATTGACACATCACTGACTGATTTGGAATGAAAGCTTCCAGTGATTTTTTTTTTTTTTTTTTTTTTTTCCCCTTCTTTTTTTTTTTTCATATTCTAATGAAGTTCAAATTAAGCTCTACGCAAAAGCAAGTGGTGGACGAGTGAAAAGAAAAAAAGAAAATTGTGGGGAAGAACACGTCAGAAATTCAAATGACGTGCCAAGTTTCTTTCGAATTTAATCCAGCGTGGCTCTCGTTGCATTTGTTTCTGGCTGCTTTGCGTCGTTTTAAATTGAAGCCATATCGAACAAAAACAATGAAACGGTAATAAAAAAGGAACGTTTCCTTTCATTTATTTGTTTTATGAAGACTTGGCAGGGAAGAAAAGGACGTTTCCTTGCATTAGTTTTGTGGAGAGTGATCGCGGAGGGGGAAACCCCGACGCGCGACAATTGCTGGAAATTAAAGACGGAAAAAGTAAAACGAGCTATTAAAGGAAATACTCGGTGTAATAGTTTTGGTTTCGAAACGGGGAAATCAATAGAAATTAATGAAGTCAATGAGGAAAACTGTTACGGATTGGAAACCGTAGATTTTTCACTCTCTCCTTCAGTTTCCTTTTTCGTAGGAACCCGTGGGAAAGAGCTTTATTCTTGATATCGATGAATTTAACTGCTGTCGTGTATAACCAAAGCAATGCATTTGGGTGAAATAACACTGATGATTATTATAATCTTTACCTCTTCTTGTTTGTTTTTTTTTTGTTAATTAGAAGCATCGGTAATTGAACAATAAAAATGCCAGTAAGATAAAAGAAAACGCTGTGGCTACAGTCACGGAACCGTGTACGATTTTTCAGTCCCGGAATGACGTCACTTCCTGCTATGTGAAGGGAAGAGCGGTGCACCGCGACCACGGGATCGTGATCGAGATTTGTTTCACGGATCTGCTTATTCAAGTTTTTAGCTACAATAGGGAAATTCATTCATTGTTTAGCTGTAATAAAATTTGTGATCGTGCAAAGGAAATGCAGGAATAATTTCGCTACCCTCATGTTTATAAACCATTTTCCAGTCATTTTAATTCCTTATTTCTCTATTTAGCAATAGGGAGCGAAGTTCGTCGTTTATGTGTCGTTTTCGTCCTCTTTTTGTAGCCCCTTCAATTGTTCTAGAGTCGCATGTCCACAATTGAACAAAATTTTGCTTAGAATATCCTTAACAAAGCTTTATAATTCGTTATATGATGAAAATTCATCATTAAAATCCATCGCACATGTGATTTTAACATTCAACGCGACCGCCGTGCACTGCTCTTCCCTTCACGTAGCAGGAAGTGACGTCATTCCGGGACTGAAAACTCGTACACGGTTCCGTGACTGTAGCCACAGCGAAAAGAAAAACGATGTTCTCAACATCTGTTTGAATTCCAGGAATATCAAATAGACATTACAGATTTTCTTATTATATAATTAAGTATAAAATTACTCGGTAACAGTTTGTCGCTAAGCTTCAGTGCATTTTTCTCTGGTAAATTAGTTTACAAACCAAGTCGTTTAAGGACAAAAAAAAAATTTTATGCAATGATCCATATGTTTCTTGAACTTTTGTCCTTCGTTAGATGGAGCCTACATGTGTTGGGTTAGGGTTTTTGTTTTTTTTTATTTTTTTAAATTTCCCTCCCATGGAATTCAAATAAACAAACTTTATTAAACATTTATTTATAACTCGTTTTTAATTTTCTTTGGGAAAAAAGTCTATAAGGGGATGGGCGGAGTTTGATACTAGTTAATATTTCGTTCGTCTCTATTTTTAAACGAATTCTTCACGTATAATTATTTTCTTTGTCTGGTTAGAATTTTTTCCCCTTCCTATTCCACCTCCTCAGAGAGTTTCTCAAGAAACGGCCATCGGAATCTCCTCGAGTTTTCTTTCCTTCTTTTCTGGAAGGAGTCTGACTGCATTCTTTTGTTCGGACTGTTGGGGAGGGGAAGGAAAAGGTGAAGGGATGGTTGGTTGGTTGGGTGGGCAATAGAAAGAGCTCTCCTTCCTTTCCTTTCCTTCCTTCCCCTTTAGCAACAAACCCCCTCTCGACTGACAGTTCCTTAAAACAGGCCTTCCTTCTCAACCCCTATGTCCACGTCTCTCTCTCTCTCTCTCTCTTGCCATTCTTTTAAACTTTTCTCTTTGGCGATCTCACCTGTTTCAGACGATCTTTTTTCTCTGATCGTCTGCAACATCGGCATCGGCCAAAGAGATTGCGTAAGTAAGCGGCTCGCTCTCTCTCTCTCTCTCTGAAGGCGCGAGCGAGTGAATGAACCCGTAACCGGACCAACATTCTCGACATTCCACTGGCTATTTCTTTGAATGGAGGTGTTTCTCCTCCCCTCATTTGCCCTTTTCATCTTTCTTTCGCATCCTTCCTCTCTACATAGTTCCTTTCAGATACGACTAGATACGAGGAAAGTAAAAGGAAAAAAAAATGCAGTTAAACGTGGAACTACGTATTGGCTTTTGATGCACGTGTTTCGTTTCGCATTGTTTTATCAATTCAAAATTTTGTTGCCAAAGCATTTCAAAAAAGTGCGAATACACACTTAGAGAGGATCTGTGAATTAATATCTGGGATAAAGCTTAATTTACACTTGAACAAGTTCTGTCTTTGCAAAAGTTATTAAACTTGTTAGTCGCGTATTAAAAGAGGAATTCTCTATAACTAACCAGTACTTTTAGCATAAATGTTCTAATGGCGCCTTATAACCATGCCATCCAATTCCAGGAAAATGAGATTGGATTCCAATTTTCGACATTGAGAAAATGCAATTTATTTATTAGAAGTAACTTTTTTTCACATCTATGTGAAAATAATGTACATGGTGTTGATAACTGAATGCCAGGATGGTGTTCAAGGGGTCGTGGACTTGGTGGTGGAAATGTGGAGGGGCATCAACCTGTTAAAAATTTGTTTGAACCAATTTTCAAGCACGTCCAGAAAGTGTACCCTTCAGTTTCTTCCGCAAAAAAGACTACTGGAAATAAATTTTGAATTTTGAGATGGACGGGCAATTACAACAAAAAATGAGGTTGTGAATAGAGAAAAATAGGGAAGAAAATTCTACTGCCTGGACTCGAGCCAGGGACCTTCGGGTTACCATCCCGATGCTATAAGCCACCGTGGACATGGATGTCCTACTTCTCTTTCCGGTGCTTCTTCTCTTAGATAATCAAATCACGTCGCCGCGATACCAATAGCACTGCTTCAAGAAATTCACGAAACCGTTCCAGTCGAATGTAATAACTTGAGTGACTAAATGTTCTAGGTGGAAATGAATGTGACAACGAATATATCTAGTACAACGAAATCATATGCTACTGTTTATTCAATTTTATTTAAAGCATTAAAATTTCATTTAAGCATTAATATGCTGAACGTACATACGGAAATAGCACGATTCCGAAAATGCTATTCTTAGCAAGGGTTTCAGTCCCAAGTTGTCAAATGAGTGGACTTAATTTTCTTAATTTTTGCATGAATTAACTCGTTTTCTTTGCAGGACAAGCTTGCCGCATTTAATGTAATCCGCAAATAAAAGTAAAGTAAAAAAATGACTTGGAAAGTAAAGCTCGCTCTACAATAACTGTGGCGCAACATAATTGAAGAATGGCCGTTGACGTTTTCTTTGTAGCGGTAGGAAGGATTTTTGCTCGGGAGAGAAATCAAGTCTTACCTACTCCATTTATCTTTACTCTAAAAGTAGCACCTGTTTAAATTTGTACCAAGAAAATCCATCCGTCATTCACTGTTTGCTTAACAGTGTGGTTTATATCGCCTCGAAGTATGAAGGGGGGAAAGTCGTTTTCTTACCGTGAAAAACCTACAGAGACGGGGGGACGGTCGGCCATCCTCCCCAGTCAAAGGAGAGACCCCGTAGTGGATTAACTAAGTGGCGATAGAGCCTAAACCTGTCAAACCCTTTTTTTGTAGACAAGTGAATAATAGGCGGTGTGTTTCACGTGGACTGTCGGAAGATTTTTCTTTGGGGGAAAATTGGAGAAATGGCGCTTTTCTATGCACCTTGGAATTTGATGCGCTTTGTGGAGGCTAAATATAAACCATGTCCGAGTGAATGTTATAGTTACGCTTTTTGGTATGAATGTTTTCTTGCTTTCCGGCAATAAAATTTTCCCGGAGGCGAACCTATAAAAGCTAGCATCTTTCGTGGAAAAATAATTAACGGGGATGCAGATCAAATGGTATAGTCAGTCACTCGCTAATGTGAAGTGGTAAATGCATGTGTAATAAAGAATCTATCCTAATATTCAGATTGGTTTTGCGCGTTTACTCTGAATACTCTTTTAATAATAATAATAATAATAATAATAATAATAATAATAATAATAATAAATGGAAATGTTATTCGGAACCTGCTTTAATTTATTGACTAAAAATTCCTTGCTTGAAATGTCAAAAGTTCAAAATTTTTAGATCTTTAAACCAAATATAGTCAAGTTAAAAAAATGATTGACAAAACCATAAAAATGTAATCTCAATAAAATTTACACTTTTATAAAAATAATGATTAAAAAAAAAAACAAACCAAAAAAAACCCCATTCCAATGAAAGCAGTTATTTAATTATTTTTTAATTCTGGTTGAATGGACTTTGAAGTTTTATGAAAATTCAAATTACTACAGGTGACAGGAAAAATAAACAAAACTATTAAAACTTATGAATTGCACCGAAGTTTCCTCTTGAGTGCGAACCACGTATTAATATTGTGGGTGTCATTTTCTTAGCATGAGAATTGTGCTTCTAGCGCAAGTCCACGTATTCATCTCCCACATTTTCTGCCAATGATTAATTTCAGATCACGTGGCTAATTCCTTCAATTATCTTAGCGATGTTGGCTACGTGTTGTTGTCTGTGAGTCAACCGGTGGAGGTCGAAAAACGTCCTCGCTGACTCAGTCGCGAGCAATCGATTCGTGATTTGGAGAGTGCGTGCTCGAAATCTACGAGATGTGCATGAAGATGCAGTGAAACAACCCGAAAATGGTTTTAAAAACCCGTAACTAGATTTACAAAAACCTTTCTTAATTCCCACATGTACAGTTCGATTAATGTACTCTGTTTAATCAGATTGATGTTGACCAAAAGTAATATAAATTGAATATTGAAAAACGAGATTCTCAAACTGTCGTTGCAAAAAAACACGTACAATAAATTCTTGTAAACATTCCAAGAAATTTGTTGATTAACTTATTAGAAAATTAGTAAACGATTTTGTCAACTCGACCAAAATGCTTACAAAATTTAGTTTTATTTTTAATCATCATTTTTCCTGGTACTTTGTCGGCCAACCGTAATGAATTTTCTTACCATCTATTGTTAAAACGAGGTGCCTCGATGAAGCGATCCTAACAGGCGCGTGGTTCAAGTCAACTTCTACAGTGCTTCAAATATAAACAAAATGTACTATTTCATTCATTCATGACTAGTACTTTCATAATGATTTGTATAAATAAAAAATTCATACACTGTATCAAGTGAATTCATCCGCTTTCTCAACTTATGTTCCAAAGGAAATCAATAAGTGTTCCATGAAAAATTTTTACAAGTTTATTTTACTATTTTTTAATATCTACATATCCTTAAAAAAAAAGCTAAATTTTCCATTAAAATCTCAGGATTTGTGAACTGTTCCGTCATAGGAAAGATTTGATTTCTTTGGAATGAGCTGTACGATTGAACACCGAAAGGTTGGTTACACGTCATTATTTTTTTGTTTTGAGTGGGAATGTCATTTTGGATAGTAGATTTAGTTCATACTTTCCCATCAAAAATAAAACTAGAAAGTGCATGTCATTTGAAGAAAACCGTATTGATGCTTGTATATCTTGACATTTCTTGTCTAAAAATGGATTTCTTCGTAATTGACTCAAATTCGCAGCGCTGACTCATGGAAACTTTTGAGTGTTGCAAGTCAAAAACTGTAATCATATCACTTTCTTGAGCAAGGCCGTGCGTTTTTCGTGGCCTAGATTAATCGCGATACAAGCGAGGTGTTTGGTGAATCTCGTGGAACCTTCATCACTCTTTTCGGTAGGAAGTGTGATGTGGTTCCGTTTAATCGATTAGAATCTTCTAATTACGAAATCGTAGAGAAATAAATCTTGACCTGTTGCTAATTGCTTTCCTGTTTTCAATTCTCAGTTGTTACTATACTTCATTAAGAGTTGAGATTAGAAAGGAAGGATTGTGGTCTATAAATGTGTTATCTATTCTTAGACTGGTTTACGCTGTTGCTGAATTCGCTCTTGATGTTCATTCCTTTCCCATATATGAAGGAAATTGTGTTAATTTTTAAAGAAATGTATTTTATACATATTTCGGACGAATTTGGACTTTTTTTTTAAAATCCCAGTTTAATTGAATTGTCATATTTGCAGGTCATAAAAGGAAAAACGACCCTTCGTTTACGACATATTATTAAAGGATTAAACCGCCACCGTAATCATATGGTTTGCAGATGTCTAGATGTTGTCCTTTCTTGCTCATTTGGGCGATGCAGGTCAGTGACTATTTTCACGGCCATGGCATATTGAGGAGGTTGTGTTGGAATCGATCGTGTTTTCGCGTTCCCATAGCAACGACGACGGTACCTCCGTTGATGTCACCTCCGAGGCAGACTCGTCGCTAGACTCCTCCCACGCAGCCAAGGTCGAGGTTGTGATTCATAGCTCCACTGCCTGACTTCTCTCCCGTCCTCTACCACTCTTTCATCTATGTTCTGTGTGTGTGTGTGTGTGTGTGTGTCTTTTCTCTCTTGTGTCGTTATATAATGAGGAAGCGTCGGCAGCCTCCCGCAGTTGCTCCGGTTTCCCCATCTCTCCGTCCTTGTACCACATATTTTTAGTGAATTAAATAAGCCCTCAGTTGTTTCCGACCTGAATTAGAATTATTTTCAAAGCTATCTGTATCGTAATTGGTTAGAATATGAATAGTAATCGATTATACTGTATCGAACCTAAGTTGAACTTTTAAAATGTGAAATTTAGCTTCAAAATTTGTTGCGGTTCATTATTTTATTCCGATCTGCCCGTGTAAGATAGTGCCTCTGTTCATTAAACGGCGGAATTCTCTTGCTGTAATATTTTCACCAGGATTCCTTTAAAAGAAATTAAGCGGAAGAAATGAACATATTAATAAAATCTTGTAAACATTCAAAGAAGGAGCTTTAGCTTTGACGCAGAAATAAAATTATTAATGTATCATGAGCAATTGTGCCTCGACAAAGAGAACGTCGCGTGCTCAAAACAACAATGTTTAAGATAAACAAAGTATCATTTTAGTCATTGTTGACTCCTCCCTACGAGTCGATGTTATATCACACGCAATATCTTGATGTTCGTTGTTGACGGTCACTAGAGCACGTGACTTGAAGGAGTCCACGGAAATGCCTGAAAAATTGGTACAGCCGAGCTAAGACCTTGATCTTCAAATTGCCAAAAACAATTTGAAAAAGTTAATCAGTTTTCAAGTTATCGTGCAAACGGATAAACGTACCTATCAAGCGTGCATTCTTATAAGTAGCATTTTTCTAAACCACCTAATAAATATTGTGATCTCTGCATAGACGTTGCTTTGGGCTTCTATTGTATAAAATCATCGTTTTGGGGTTTTCGGGAAAGACTGAAGAGCGTGTACACCGATTTCTTGATTTTATTGTAAGTGTATTATTATATCATCACGAAACTTTGCAAATACATAGAGCAACTCGCCAAGTTTGTTTTTTTTTAATAAATGTCCGGCAGATCTAGGTTTCCGTTTACGGCCGCTAGAGGGCTACGCCTGCATAATTGATGGAGCTTTCGTGTCGGAAATGATCAAGAAAGCTGTCATGTCCTCCACGCTCCCATGACTTAACCCCTTGTGATTGGTTTGTATAGGGATATTTGATGGTGATCTGCCATTACCTGGCTCGTATCACCAATCTTTTGCTCAAATTGACATGGACTTGCTTCATTGATTACGGATTTTATATCTGTAGAGTCACTAAAGGGGCACCTTATCGAGCACCTGTAAAAACATGGCAAAAAAAACTTGGCGAGTTGCTCTATGTACTTGCAGACCTGCCAACTCGCCCGGATTCACCGCGTGTCACACGGGTTTTGACAATCTCACCCGATCACCCGACGGATCGTAAAAATCTCCCGGCGAATAGTACTATCGTAAAAGAACCCCTATAGGCGCATTCTCCATCGCGCACGATCTGCACTATATGCACGCTGTGGGCGCACTGGCTGTTCCGCATCGCTCTGTGCGTTTCGTGCACCCTGTTCTTCATTGCCAGAGGCTAGGGTTGCTCGTGTATTGAAGATGGCGGAGGAGCAATGAGGAAACCGAAACACAATTATCAAAATTGAAAGAGTGAATGTAGATGAAGAAACTGCAGAGAAGTTTATTCAGGTTATTCGATTTCCTCCATAGCTTTCAAGCAAATCATCGTCACTGCTACTTTCGTCTTCAGCATTTCAAATATCCTTATTTATAAGCGTTTGCATGGTATTAAGATTGACATGGTATCGAAACTTTTCTATCACGGTTCGCCATTTGCAAAAATCGTTAACGCTCTGTTCTTCTTGGGGCTGCCTGAACTCCATGAATTGCACTACACGATTCGCACTAATCACGTGACTGACTCTTACGATTGTGCGTTTCGTGCGCGATGGAGAATGCGCCTTAAAATTTCCCCTTCTTTCCCCGTGATGCACCATCAACTTCGTCAGCCTTTTTTTTTTTTTTTTTTTATAACACTTCTTGCAGTGTTCTTGCAGTTAAATTTGCTTATCCAGAAAGTGAAGTACCATGCTACAAGTACTCTCTCCAGTCGCGATCGAGCGTAAGCGTTCATGATCAACGCGAGCACTGCATCTAAAAATGAAAGCGGTCGTCACTGGCGCCTCTAAAAACTCCCCGATCTCATCGTCGTGTTGGGAACGCTCAGGATCAATGTGATCTTATTTCGAATGTGATCACTTCGCGTTGCCTCGCTCACTTTCACTACTTTCGCTTTCCAATAATGGCCGACAGTGAAAGCGTATCCCACCTCGAAGTCTGTTCCCAATGCGGTTTATAGTTTTGTAATGAAAATGAAGGCACAGAACAGGTAGAGGCGAAGGAGCTGAAGATAAAAGCAAAGATTGTTTTATATATTTTATTTTTTGAATTTTTCTCTTAGGTTTCGAATTTTCTTTAAAGTTTCGTTTTATCGTACGTGCACTCTCGTACGTAGATTTTTTAACACTCTCGTATTTATTGTCATAAAAGAATAAATGTATTGAAATCTAATAAATCCCCATCAGATTATAATATTGGACAATAAATAATAAATAATTACGCCTAAAACAGAAAGTTTGAAAGTGTAACGAGTTTCTGTGACAGTTACCTCTTATTTACTGATCGGGCTGTTATCTCGTTGCCCTTGGCGCTGTCAAAAAACTTCATGAGCGGGTGAATAGAGCGGGCGCGATCAGGGGTAAACGATCACGTGATTGAAAATGAGCGCTCGAGAGTTTTTAGAAGCACCCTTGAAATCGTCAAAATCGTTCGTAAACTACAGCAGCGCCCCCCATGAGCTAAGTGAGCGCTCATGTAGAGCTCGTTTTTGCTTCGCTCAATGAACGAACGCAGCCAAATTCTTCGCTCACCAAAATGTTGGCGATCGTAAAATTTCGCTCTTCGAGAGCGCTCGCGAGCTAACTGAGCGCAGTTTATCTTTGCTCAGTCCTAGCTCAGTTCGCTCTCGACAGAGAAGATCACGAAAACAAGATGGCTGCTGAAGCAAAAAACCAGAAAGCTTTAACTTTAGCTGACGGCAATTTCATTTTTTTTTTATTCATTTTTATGTTCTATCAAATAAATATAAAAGAAATTAGTGTTTCTATATCAAGACCCTTTATTTCTTAGGTTATAGATATCAAAAGATTTTAGGCATTTTTTTTTGTTTGTACAATTTTCATTTTTAAAAATACAGGTAACAATCTATTTATAATTATGTAAATTGGATTATATTTTATGTATGTATAAGTTATAAAGAGGTTTCTTGATTTAACTTCACAAACACACAAAAAAACTTTTTTATTCATCTTCAGGGAATAAAAACGAATACGCAAAAGCAACCGCTTCGGAAATAAGTTTCTTGTTGACAGCCATGTTGCCTGAGCGCTAATGACAAAGACCCGTGTGAAATTGTACAAAATCGTTCGTAAACTACAGCAGCGCCTCCCATGAGCTAAGTGAGCGCACATGTAGAGCTCGTTTTTATTTCGCTCAATTTACGAACGCAGTCGAACCTTCAAAAGACATAATAGAATAGACAAAAAAAGCTACAAGACAGTACAATCAGCTCCACAAGAAGACAACTTAGGGAAACTTCAAATTTATATAAATAAAAATATTTTATAATTTAAGCAGTGTTGGTCTCTCATTATTTCATGCACGGTGTATCTTACTCCCTTAATTATTTTGACTAGTGTATAATATGTGGCATCCTAATGTTAAATTATGTCCAAAAGTAAAATTTAAATGCACAATTTTTGTAACAATTAAATATGTTATCGATACGTATATATTATTACCTTACTAAATTTATTATCACCCGGTTTTCCTCCAGAAATAGTTGGCAGGTCTGTACTTGTAAAGTTTCGTGATGATATGATAAATAATACACCTACAATAAAATCATGAAACCGGGGCAATCATTTGTGTACACTTTGTATACTGGATAACGTAAAGCAAAATGTGTTTTCTTATAATTAAACATACAAGTTTCTATGTTGTAATAAGCAGTAAAATTGAGGTGTAAATGACGTTTAAATTTTTTTTTTTTTTCAGATTATATTCAATAATAAATTTTGATTATGTAAAGCTATTGTTGAAGTTACATTATTGGTAAATTTATTTAAGATGTCTTTTATTTATTGCAATAAGGTGTCAGGTTCTAAGTCTATTTGATTATTTAACATGCATGAATTGTCTATTTGAATATTTAATATGCATGATTTGTCTATTTGAGTATTTAACATGCATGGTTTATTTGTTTGGCATTAAAATCGTTTGAAAACGATGAAAATTCGAAAGATTATCGTGTGTGTTTATATTTTATTTTATGAAATTCTTATTGCAAATATTTATTGCATTATTGATGAACTTTACTGTTGAAGTATATTACATCATAGTACTAGAGATCTCTTGAAGAAATTGAGAATTGTGAAAAATTTAGATCTCTGTAAATATGTGCATTATCCGTTAATTCTAAAATGAAGGATGAATTGCTGAATATTTTGCAGTGAGATATTACGTGATTGTTTTTCAAACGATTGAAAATGTTTATTAAATGTAGTAGTATTGGTAATATTTATTAGCCCAAATAAACTTCAGGAGTTAATTATTTTTTATATTTATTTTTTAACATTTTACGGATATCAAGTTGAAACAAAATAATAATAATAATAATAATAAAAGTACGTATAATGAATTAGTGGAACAAAGAAATGGCGGAATTCCTTCTCCGCCCTTCTCTATCAGAATTTTTAATACGACTTTATTAAATTGTGAAAATCTATTCTGGTATGGTTTCCCATTCTTTCATCTTCAATTTTTTCCCTAGCATCATTTGACAAGTGAAAGCTTTTAATCGGTCTTTCCAAAGAATGTTGACTTCAATTGCCAAATGTCGCAGTCTTGAGAAATCGCCTTGATGGATAGATATTATGGATATTAGTCTGACAGGGAAGGCAAAAAAAAAAGCGCGGCTTTCTTTTAATTTCTCTTCTTAATTCCATTTGTTCGCATTCATTTCACCTCCCAGAAGATAGCCAAAAAAAAAATTGCATACAAATTCAGAAAAAAAAAAATCATTTTATAATGTAACTTACTTAAATGAGAATAAAAGTTGATTTAATTTGATACAATAAATAATATATTTCTTCCAGCTAAAATTTATTTAATGGACCTTCGTATCGCATTCGCAGTCTATGTAAATTTGGTCGAAGGCGCAATCTTTAACACAATTAAGCGAGCAGAACATCGATGGGGATTGATTTGTTTAAGAAATAAGATTTAAAAAAGAGAAAGGAGTCCATTCGTTCCATTTAGATTTTTGTCCAGATTTTTGTCTGTATCTTTGTAGATTTTTTTGATTATGCTTTATTATTATTTTAGGAAACCCTTGTTTTGGCTTTTACAGCTGTTTATGGGATTCCTTTTCCTTTTTGGAATAAAGTTATTGATTGATTATTTATATAATAATTATGGCTAAAGCAGCCTTCCCTCCAAATACTATCTTGCTAAATAATTTTAAATTTTATCGAAATTTAAATCTCAATCAACAGGTTAACGCCCTCATCATTTGCGAAGTCGTCATTGTGATGTTGGCGCGAACTACAAAATGCGAGCGCAGTAAGAATGCAATGTTAATTTGCTGCGGTGTAGCTGCTATAAATTTCAAGCCTCATTTCGGAATTCAAGCTACAGGCCCCCCCCCCCCCCTCCTCCCTGCTCTAACCTGAAGTGATATTTTTTAGTAGGCATGTTGATTTAAAGGGCTTCTTAAACGATTTCCGCTCCTAAATGAACAGGTTTGTGCAAAGTTTGGCCCGGATTCCGGGAGCTCTCGAGTCAGACTCTAATTACCGTCATCGACTTGCCCCCTCTTTGCCCGCCCTTCACCTCCATGTACAAGAAGATTGCATAACAATTACAAGTAATGTAGATGTCAACTATGTCAAATGAAAATATGCCGTTGGGTAGTGCTCGGCATCACTCTTCGTATTCTGTTTATCGAATCGAGAAAATAAAAGTTGAGATGCTTTCTTCTGGAAGAATGTACATTCTAAATATGTTTTTGCTTATCACTCGATAACAGTATAAAACTTTTCAAGTGAAATTGACTAATTTCGTTGATCATTTTATTTATTTTTTCGAAAAGCTAATGTCATGGCCCATTCCTCGTCTCCTTTTCATATCATAGCAGTCTCTTTAGATGAATTAATCCACCTATTTTCAGTATAATTGAATTCACTGTCTTAAATCAAATAAATAGCTTAGTGTAATATATACTAAGTAGTTGACCCAGATAATTAAAACACACGGCATTACTCTAAAGCCACTTCCATTCGAACTAAATTGAATCCGCATATTTCTATTTTAAAAATCTTTTTTTTTTTTTCAGTATATAGAGGTTGGGGGATATTCGTTTTTGAATTAATCACATCGGCTTCTGTTCACACTGTTGGCAGAAAAGTGTCATATTTGAAGGTTTTTGCTTTCATTTCTCTTTGCTCAGTTAATAAATATATTAAGAATCCTCTGATATAGAGAGAGGTTTGCAGTTTTATGTTGTATCTCTTAAAGACTCCTCGCGTTAAACAATTTAATTAACGTTATTATTATCATCGGTATAACCATAAGGACGGGTTTTCCGATTGTATATAAAGCGCTCTCTCTCTCTCTCTCTCTCTTGTGTGTGTGATTGTATATATAGAGCTTTAGTTACTAAACTGCGTTTGAAATTAAGTGACATCTTGGTATCATAGAAATGACAGATTTTTCGCCTATTTATTTTGCTTCCAATAATGTATATAGTAATTGGGATTAAATGACACACGAGTTCACTAAATATAAATTCTCATTAAACTCTTGATTTTCTCACACTCTGCGCGCATTTGGAATCATTTCTTCTGTCAGAAGTCCAAACAAGTTCCTTCCTCCCCTACCATTTTGTTTAGCAGGAAAATTGCTTGCGATGACTCATCTATTCGATAGATATTGGCATTTAATCGATTTAATTCGTCGATGGGATTGCTACTATTTATATTTAGACGGGAAACTCAATCTTACTCTCTCAACCAAGTCCTTTAATACAAGGAGTTTGTTGGTATTATTTTTTCTTCTTTTTTTCTTTTTTTTTTAATATTGTTATTAGCACACGAATGTTGAATTCTCATCCTGCGCAGCCTCTATACGATTTTTTTTTTTTTTTTTTTTTTCAATTTTAATCAACAAAATGTCTTTTCAATTTATTTTACTTTAAACGAAATATATATGCAATTAAGTTAAATTTCTTCTGGCATGTAACGGATCAGTAGATTTCAGGCTTAATAAATATTTTCATTATTTTTCAGCAAAAAATAGACTTATCATATGATAAATTTGCTTTATTTCCTTTTATTGATAGAGATTAGTGAAATAGGATTTCATTTCGGTTTTATATTTAAGTTATGGTTAGATTTATAGCTTCTATAGTTAACCTCTAATCATAATATTACATAAATCGGGTTCAAAACCGTCTATTGGGAAGTTTTAATGATCTGTTTTGGAAATTAAAGCTAACAAAGTGTCTTTGTAGAAGATACCCATTCTTTCCCCCTGAGCGAGAAGCCATGATGTCTTTTCATTGCTATTGCTTTCTGATTTGAGAATTTTTCACTTGGAAATTTTGTTCCCGTTACGTAATTCATGACTCTGGCGGATGAGTTCACAATACCCCACCGAGAAAGGGATAGGTGATTAATAAATAAATTTCATGGTTTAAAGTTAAAAAACGAATGTAAGAAGAGGAAGTTGTTTCCCCTTATTTTGGCGACATGAATCTTGTTATAATAAATCCCGTTCCACGAAAAGATAGGCACAGGAAATGAAACCAATATGTCACCAGGAAATGGAATCAAAAACAGCTCAACTCAATTTTCGCCGATTTTACTTGTTTCCTAAAAGACAGTATCCCATAACTATCGGATTACGGACTGCATAGTTAGGGAAACGCATCTTGAGATTTGTTTTAAGCAGTGTTCACCTACTAAAGAATGCAAATTTGATTTGAAACTTACTATTGCAACCTATATTATGACTTTCCAGAAATTCAGTGAACAACGATTGTGGTAGAGATGTATACTTAAAATATAATAATAATATTTATTAATTGATTTCGGATGAAATTTTTATTTAAGCTTTAAATTGTATTTTGCAATGAGAGTAAATAATGGTTCGAATTTTGGAATCTAGTATTAAGAAGTTAGAAAAATCCTAAATAATAAGGAAGACAAGAATAAAATTTGGCCATTTTTTTCCCTTCCTTATTTAATGACTGTCCCAAGTTCCGAGAACTTCCTCCGTTTCGAACCGCAGACCCTATCCCTCATCGTCATTTGATAGGATTATTCCTGAAGCTAGTGACGATTTTTTTTTATTTTTTCTTGCTGTCTGAGACAAATCGGACGCGATTCCACCAATGGTAAGCAATCCTATGACGTAGTCTTTAAAAAAAACATAACTAGCTTCAGGAATAATCCTAT
>JAHWFO010061744.1:586710-626773 GCA_023313115.1 Rhysida immarginata | reverse complement strand
GTGTTTAGATCACGTGACCTTACGCCAGGCGCCATTTACGAATTGCAAGCAATGCGATTGCAACTGACTGACTGTGCAGTCCATTCATTCGATCTGTCGCCTTCTTCGTGTTGTCAGCAACTCTGGAGACACTGGCCGGCTGATTGACTTTTCCTGTCTGCTGTCCATTCGCATTCCCCGCTTGTTTGAAAAATTTTTCTTGTGGTGGTGAGAAATTTTTCTTTTATCTTTTTTTTTTCTTTTAATTTCTTGAAGACATGATTGATAGAAAATAAAAGTTTAAATCTGTTGTTAGTTTCAAACATGCGCAATTGTTTACTTTTTCGCAATGGAACTGTCAAACGCCATTTTGTATGGCTTAGATTTTTGACTTTAAATAAGGATAAGCAAATGTCTTTTAAAATATATTTTACTAGCATTTCCGTTGAATTAGTGTTGAATTTTAATTTTTCTACAATTTGCGTTATTTAATGGCGAAAATACAAGTTGACAACATAAATTTATTGGAATTACGAGAAATAAATAAATAAATATCGAACAGCAGTGTGAATATTTTAGCTGAAATTACGCAGTAACTAAAAAACAAAACTTAAAAAAAAGATCTCGTAAATTTATTTTCATGCAATTTCATATATCAAGATGACAATGTAACGGAATGAATTGGCTTCCATTGATGAAAATGGCTGGGGGGATGGGATTAATTATTTAAATCCTAGTGCGCGCAGTATGTTTAATCAAATGCAGGAATCGATATTTTTATTTCGGATAACACGATGTTATCAACGAGAGAGAGAGAGGCGAAGATAATGTGTAGTAATTAAAAATCTTTGACAAAGCAAAAAATGATCCAGGCGTCGTATTTAATTTCCTTCTCCTTGGGTTAAAGCGGCCTTGCCAAGGCCAGGTGACCTAATGAAAACTATCAAATGAATTCGCTAAATTAAAATTTTAAGACAATAGGGGCCTCAAAATGAATGAATAAATAATGAAATTAAAGGAAAGATGTCGTCGATTGGATCGTTTTAATATGTCAAATCAATCAAGTATGTTGAAGGGAAGGAAGCCATTGTGGTAGAAAACTTTTTCCAAGTGGGTATGGTAAAATGAAGAGATAAAGCCCACCTGATTAAATTATAGTTTTATCGGTCACCTATAAGATTTTCTTCCTATTACTTTTTTTTTCTTCTCCATTATCGCGCGTTTTCCCCCCGCCATTTTCCCCTCGTTCTTTTCATTGAGGTTGAATTTTGAATTTTTTTTTTTTTTTTTTTTGGTCCACTCCCTGAGCATCTATAATCCACTTTCCTTTCCTCCATATTTATTATTCTTTGTTGTGGGTGTTTGAATAAGGGTCAAGGTCTTAACCCTTTCTTTTGTAATCCCTTTCTCTCATTATGCCTTCGATAACCTGTTACGATGACTTGATAGACTAAAAATACGTGGGGGAGGAGCCAGTTTGATAAAAACCCCTATGCATTTGAATTTCAACTGCTCATTTCTCGAGTTTAGTCTTCTCTTGACGTAAGACTTTTGAGGGGGGGGGGGGGATTCCTACTGGAATAAATCATTTTTTAATATTTATCACTTGTTGAAATTCTTGGCAATGAAGAAAAGTCAGATTTCGCATTGAACGTGTGAGGAGGTGGGTTATGAAACGATATTTGGGGAAAGGGGGTGTTGAAACACCTGTGACTATCACGTGATTTTTATTTTTTACATTTGATAAATAAGGCTGAAGAAGGGAGGTTTATCTATCTGTCTCGTTTATTCCCGTCTCAAGGAAAGGAGCCCGTCCCCAAAATCATCGCTGAATTATTTACGAACTATTGCAATATTTTAATTGCCGTTCTTGACCCCTGACTTGTTCTTTGGCATTGAATAATTGTACTTCCCCCTTCCTTTATTTTCATTAGGCACGTAAAAAGAAACCCACACATGTACAATTGCTGGTATAGTCTCTCTTGCCAGATACTTCCTCGATTCTTCTATGGTCCAACCTCTTGTTACTTTGACTTCCAGATAATGGAATAGCCTTGATTTATTAAAGTACGGGGTCGTAAATTTCGTTTCAAACTTAAAAAAAAAAAAAAAAAAAAAAAAAGCCCGAATTTTTTTTCGCGATAACTTATGCCGAAATGGAGTTTTTAATTGTAACGACGCAAAAGGTGGCAATTGCGAAACTGAAAGTAAGCGAATTTGCTAATCCGAGTAACAAATGCAAAATGTTTGATGGAGTTATGTTGGAAGTGGAGTAATATTATTTAATGCGTTCTCAACCAAAGTAGTGTTCTCAAAAATAAAGAACACATTTTGATTAGAGTTCCGTACAAAATTTGAATATTTTTTTTTATGCGCAACGAACAATTTTGATATTAAAATGGTTTTCTTAATGTTGAACCTTTTAAGATTAAACTGTTCTTGAAGTCTAATGTGTATTTGCGTCCTAATTGTTGTTCAGTATTTCCAAAGAAATATTATTAAAAAATTGTTTCACCCAAAATTAATTCCAATTTCATTAAATTAATTTCCTTATTTAAAAAGTTTACACTAAAGTTGAGAAGCAAATGTATGTTTTAAATTTGTTCTTTGAAGTTCATATAATTGTTGGATTATAATTATATCATAATGGAAACCATTTTTAGAATTTGATTGGATCTGATATTGAAAGAATAAATAACCCGAGGGAATTCCCCATACATCTTTAGGCAAAAAAAAAAAAAAAAAAGCAATTACTTGGCTTCACGTAAACCACAGGTCCAAACATTTTGTTTTTCATGATTTACAAGATATGCTGCGCTGCCACTTTATTACAGTTTTGTTATTCTGGCCTTAGGAAGGAACCGTGGTTCTCTCGGCGACGGCTTTCAGCATTCTTTAGGATTTTTTTTTAAATTTAGATTAGCGCGACCAACAATAAAACGTGCGAACGACGCGGGAAGAGTGGAGGCAAACTTTGCCGACTCGCAGGTCCGTTTTACCGAACCATTTAATGATTTCCGCCTATTTAATGTGCATATTGAATAAAATGTGGAGGAATGGAGGATTCCTTAATGAGTAATAAAAAAGGAAGAGGTTGTTGCTTCTGTGTAATGTTGCAACTCGTCATCCCATTCATAATCAGTAAGCTTATGTACTGCGGTTTTTGAAACGAGCTGGTTAAATGCGGAAACAGGCTTGAGATCGTGATTCGACATAAAATAATATGTTCTATCTGATTATATTTTTTTCAAGTTATTTTCCAGATAACTGATTATTTTGGAATTTAAACGGAGTCGAAGGAGGTACTGAGCAGTAGAAAGCTTCTCACTCCATTTATAAACAGATATTTTTGGGAATCGGTTTATTATTATTATTATTATTATTATTGTTGTTGTTATTCTATCAAAAGACCTCGAAAACCAGTAAGGAAAACCGAATATGATTTAAGGTCTTTAGTTTCGATGTCGTTCTAATAGTATTTACATGTTATTCGAAATAAAGCTTTTCTCATTTAGAGATGAATAACGAATCGGGATATAAATATTTCAGTCCAGTTTTAGGAGCCATGCAGACCCAGAAGAGGAAGAATTTTATAAATATCAAAAAGCGTTAGGGTTATAAATATGATAATGCTATTAATTTTTTTATTTTTTTTTTCTTCCTCTGTATCTATCTCTCGGCCCTACCTTTTTTAAACTCTTCATCTTCCTCAATGCCACCCCCTTCGGTATTAATTTTTTTTTTTCTGTACTAACCTTCCCACGTGTTTCTTCTGCCAGTTTATCTTTTGCCACCTGTTGGAGTGTGCGCTTTCCTGTACAAACACACCTCCGTCGTTATAGAGGGAGCTCTTCCGCTAGACAGGCGCCAACGATACAAATCGTCACGATGAGAAGACGAATAATCAAATCGGATTTATTTTTTTATAATGACTCTTTTCATAATGTTTTGTTGGATTATGTTCAGTTTTTATTATAAAATGGCTGCCTTTAAATTTAACTTCAAGACTTCAGAAACGGCTCGTTTAACTTGGGAATTTTTTTAGTGTTTGTGAATTACTGTAATAATAATATGTAAAGATCGTGCAATTAGTTCTTTTTTATTTTATTTATTTATTTATTTATTTATTTATTTATTTATTTATTTATTTATTGAAATGGACATAGTACGGGCAAGATTTTCGAGCAATTTTTCCATATCTTAAAATGACTGTTTCGCGTTCAAGGCATTCACCGCACGTGGAAACCCTGGTTCCCCCTCTCCTTTCCGTTCGCTCTCTACAAAGCTTAAAAAAAATCGATGAAATGCGCAAAGAAAGAGGGAGAAAGGAGAAGAGAACCGCTACCAGGAAGGTTGAAACCTATTTCGTTGTAGCGAGGATGGGAAGAAAAGCACGTACGTGCTCGAGCATTTCGAGCTGACATAAGCAAGTTGTTCCCGCCAAAATCCCACTCGTAACGTCCCCTCTTCATTTATCCCTCTTCCCATCTCGCCCTGGAATAGTCATTTATAATGACTATAGGTGTTTGGTGAGAGTGCACTGGGTAAACATGGGAAATTGCATGCTAATAGAATTTCATTTTCTCCAAACCGTTGCGTTTTGTTAAAAGAAACTTCCCTTCCTTATTGGTTCTTCTGTCTGGTAGAGTAACTTTTCGCTCCACCGTTTCCTCGTTGTATCTCATTTCTACTTACGGATATCTTTTTTTCTTTCTTTTTTCCGTTTGATGCAGTCAATCAAACGAGTCAAGGATGCAAGCATGTACTATCAACAAATTGTAAATGTTGCTGTAGTATTTCATAGTATTTTGCTTCGAGTATGTAGTACAAGAAAAGGAAAAAAACCAAAAAAAAAAAACCCTTCAAGTTTACTTAGCATTCAAATTGAAAGCTTTTTAGCCTTTGGAGTCGTGGATGAGCCACGCGCTAAAGTTGTCTTTGTCGAGAAATCTCGTATAATTTATCAGAAAAGAATATTTTTGATAAAAACTTGGAGGCTTAACTTTTTCCCGTTCTTCCATCCCACTTGTCCTTTTTCTTTATTCGTCCCTTGCACTTTAATCCTTGTAACTTATCGTTCACATTTTTTTTTCCCCGTGGGTGTTAAAGTTGGCATTAATAACAAAGTGGAAGAAAATTATCAAGATAAATTGCGTAAAAGCAGTGAAAAGAAGAAAGTTGCTTGGAGTGAAATATGAAAGAAGAAAGTTTATACGTCCAAAGTTAACAAGAAAAGAATTTCGAATGTTGTTGTATTAACGATGATGACTCAGATAGTGCATGTAACGCAATTGAAAGTGAATCATTTTATTTGAGGGTATCTGCATTATTTTCTGTTCTTGTTCTCGCGCATCATTCATTTTCATTGTGATTAAATAATTTCTTTTAATTTTTATTTTATTATCTTCTTTTCACATTGCACGCATTTGGATCACTGCTTTGTTGCGTTGCGCTCAGTTGTGCAACGGCCGAGCAATGCATCATGTGGAGTTTCGGTCGCTCGCCGCTAGGAGCGATCGTCATCGTGTTCCCGAGAAATTTTTCCAAGCGGGGGTCTTACGGAGCTCTCAAATGCGCGTGATTCAGTCTGCTTCTTGGCATTACTCAGTTGCGTTGTTGTTAGTCAAGAAACCTTGAATCTTAACCCAAACAAAAGAAAGTCTGGTTCTTATTTCAGAGCCTAAGAACGAATCGGTAAATTCTTTTTCTCGAGTTATCCTGTTCTGTTAAAAACCTAAACAGTTGAAGAAAATTGGTGTACGTTAAAAGAGAGGAGGGAGTGGTGGGGGGTGTTTGATGAATTTGTTTAGGTCGTTAAAAACCATTCGTAGACGGTCTCTTGCCATTTAAAATCACAGCAGCGTTTTCGTCTTCACCAAGATAAAAATACTCGCGTCTGCGTTTCTCTTGACAAAAGTTTCCCGCCACAAAGCTTCGCTTTACCTCGAAGTCTTCGCGTCACGACACAAAGTAGTGCGCCCGAATTCGATCACAAGAACGTGCAGTGACGATCGGCTTTTGGGTTACTTAAAGAAAAAGTCCTCGAATAACATTGCCGATTGCGTTCAAAGAAACCAGGGTGGGTAGAAGAAGGCATTTTTCATGTGAGGAGGGTGCACGCCTTCTACATTGGCTAGAGTTGCGTCAAGGCGCGCGGAGGGATACAAGGGGGCTTGCGTAACTAATGAGCGCGGGAGCCTGGAAAGGAGCGCTGCAGTATGGTGTGTGTATGCGTGCACGCAGGTACGCCGGTTAGTGCTCTATTCTCGTAAGGAGGAGGAGGAGGGACATAGACGTTTTCTCGTCTTTTATTCACGTGGAGTACAAGATAGTGAACAAAATCGCAACTGGATTACGATAACAAGCAATTCAGGTGAGTGTGGACAGTCGTGTCTTTTCGTTTCGCTCGCGAGAGGAAACGGGGACTGGCAGACGGGTGTCGTAGTAGAATAGTAAGCGTAAGCACTCGTGTGGAGGCCATTTAAAAGCCGCGTCATTAGGCGGTGCCGTAGCCATCCATGCTTACAGAGAGTCCTCGAAATCGCATAGAGAGGGACTACTCCGAGCTGCTTAGAGCTTCTACCCGAGATAAGGAACTTGATATCATGGTTTAAATCGTTGTCAGTCGCGTTCGAGGCGTACGAACAGAGATTGAGGTTTGCCGGCTTTTTGCGAGCGCTACGCGTGGAGCCGCATACTTCATTTTGAACGTGCTTCGTAGAACCATATGGGATTGCACAACGCCGCCGCCGCTTTAGCTCTTTTATCTGCTCGAGTGGAGTCTGAATAAGCAGAGGAAAGGATTGGCCACCTCCCTTTTCACTTTTTTCCCGCTTCTACTTTTTGAACAGTCGACTCAATTCGTATCGATACCATTAACCTTTGGTTAGAGCATGCGTTGGAATGCGATCGTGACATAGCCGGTTGCATCTCGCTTGCCAGCCACAGGCGTTATTTATTTTGATTCGCGCTTTTCAGGCGAGATTTTGTTTTGACCTAATGCTTTATATATATCTTATATATATCATTGCTGTTGAAGGTATACTTATTGGGTTTTGATTTTTTGTTTTCTTTTTTCGATTTTTAGCCGTGTCACTTTTAAAGCTGGAGGAACCGTCGTCGTTGTTTTCGGCCGGCGCGGTCGACTGGGAGTCGTTCCCGCTTGACCCCGGTTGCGCCCCCTTCTCTCTTGCTGACGTTCAGCTGGATACCTCGGCCGCAGAGCTCGGAGAACTGTACGATACGCTCATCGAGGACTTGGACGAAGAGCCTATGTCCATCGATGAGTTTGTCGAGTCCATTGCCATAGAAGATTTCTCATCGGTCGATCTAGACGTAACTTCGTCCGACGCGTTCGACGACGACCTCGACGATGTGTCGATTTCGGGCATAGAGACGGAGATCATAAATTTGCTCTCGCCCGAGACCGAGATCGTCGACTTGCTGGACATTGAGGATTTGGAAGATCAAAAGACAGAAGAAGACGACGACGACGACGACGAGGACGAGGAGGAGGTGAATAAGAGGAGTAAAAAAGTAGCTGTCGAAGCAGTTGAGGGCCAAATGCCAGTAGCTGTGCTCGTAGGCGCGACCAAAGAGTCGCTCGGCGGGATGCCTACTCCGCCCCTATCTCCCGACAGCAGCGGATTCTTCATGACGGAGACTGACATGACATTGACGAACAACGGCTGCGACAATTTCGCTTCTCTGCCCACTTTTGAATCTCCCGTGGACGTCGATGCTGCTTCCGAATACGGCGTTCTCAGGACTTGGGAGCAGTACGAGCCTGGCTCGCCCAATTATAAAGAAGCTGTCTTGCACGATTGCATGTGGAACGGATTGTGCAAGGAGTCCGGGTGTCGGAGGAGGTACTCGCCGACATTAGCCACCAGGAAGGTGGCGACGGCCCATCGTCGTCTTCGCATAGACAGTGGCAGCAGCATCTACAATGTTTCGACGGAGCAGCAGCCGTTGTCGCCTTTCATTTTCGGCAGTTTCGGAGGAAGCCTACCCGAGCCGTCGCCGGAGACGCACCAGCCGGTGGCTGCCTACCCGCTCAGCGATCACAGCTATCATGCGAATCGTGCTGCCAGCAATCCAGCGTCTCCAGTTGCTCATCCGGTCGCATCCGACAGTCAGTGGGAGCGCAACCTGGGACTCGAAACCCCGTCCGACTCAGGTTTGTATTATAATTCATTCACACTGCTAATCATTTAATCGAAAACACTAATATGAAAGTAAAACTCTGGTTAATAGAGGAGGCTGTATGAGTTTTGCTTTAATACAGTGTATCTCAGTGTATAGCTATTTGAACCATTTTTAGCTGTTTTTATTTACTTTACACTTAAACAAATAATTATTATTCGAAACGAGGTTCGTCTTAAAACAAACAAACTTACTTACTTAAATGCCTCTGTTAATTGCGTTTATTTCTTTCTTTTTCCTTTTTAACACGTGCTAGATAATAAAAAATTGAAAAGCAATGCAAGTTAAAGATTGCAGACTTGTCGCGCCATCGCGCGGTGTTGTTCCTAACCAGACCGTAGCAGACACTGTCTGGCGCATTGTTTGTGCATAACGTTACCCGAAATGTCGTTTTTGAAGGAGAGTATTAGAGATCGTGTGCTTTTGAGGAGTCTCGATCGCAAACCCACTCTTTTTTTCCGACTGTGGAGCTGGTTTGTAATCGCACGGCCCTTGCCGATGCCGTGGAGATCTCGGGTCGTTCGGTATAGCGGGGGCATGGCAGGTTTGTCCTTGAGCCGAACACGGCGGCCACTGACCCACATTTTAACGTCGCAGAAAAGGGGAATGAAGGGCGCGCGAGTGTTTGGTCGTCTCGCGATGGTGGTGGTGGTGATGAGGAAGAGAAGCTGGCAGGTGGCGGCCGTGATGATGATGATGATGAAGAAGCCATATAGACGGTGACGTCAAAGCTTCTCGTGGTGCAGCATCCCGTCGCCGACGTCTGTATCCTCTATTCGGTTGGCGTAGAGAACCGAAGATTACAACAACAGTTGGGTTTTCTATTTAATTGCTCCTATTAAAACGGATGGATTTGTCGTTGCCACACCCATGGACTTGATAACAATAAAGATCTCTCGAAGAGTTTAAGTTTAGTATTTACTCGTAAAAGAAGATGGGCGTTTATTTCGCAACTTATCCAATGATACAAATGAACAAATGCTCTTAAGGTATCGCCATAAGAGATTCTTTTGATGGTTTTTTTTTTTTCGTAGCTCGTTGAAGGCTGAGAGTTTAATGTTACGTCTAACCCCATATACCAAAAGGCTGTGTATGTCTATTTATTATTAGCTTACAACCAAGTCTTGCTTAATGGAGCCAATATTCGATTGTTATGTATTAGCATTTGCACTTGGCTGTTTCGCAATTGAGACTGCGAGGTGGGAATTTGGCGAGTGCATTACCCGGTCTTCACTGCCACCATCATTATTGTTATCTGATAAGCATTTGTATAGTTTAAAGTTTCAATCAGGAAGACCTACCTGTAATTGTGTAATATTTCTCCTGCTATTGTTGTAATGTAAAACAAATAGTACTAAGACTCCAACAGGACACTGATTTCAATGGATCTGGAGATCAAGTCGCAGGTTCGAATCCCACTGTGGCATGGATGCTTGTTTGTCCATGTGGAAGGCAACTGAAAACCACTGCGTTGCTTGTTCCTTGATCACCAGTAATAAAAACCTACTGGTGAGAGAAATTTATAGATATTTCTCACGGCAAATTATAGAAAACTCGTTCATTCACTTCTTGGATATGTTACTGGCAAAATAATTTAATTCTACAGTAACGCAAAATTTTCATGTTTGGATTTGAGTACAGGGTTTGCTGTAGGACCAAAAATCTAAGTCAATGTGACTACTCAGCCTGAAAATTAAGTCAAATTTTAGATTTTTGACTCTCATATATATAAATTTTATTCATTCATAATCTCCAATTAATTAGAAATTTAAACAAGACTGCATGTGACTAAATAAAGTTTGGTTTAATTGTGGTGAGAAGATATGGCCAATGATATTCAAAATTTAACGAGTCAGTTTTGGTTTGCTGGTCAAAAAAATCCCTAGTCAAAATTGCCAAATTGATCCCTGCATTTAGTAAGCATGAACCCTGTGAGTAAATTGCTGCTCTCCACATAAAAAAACTCGCTTACTCCATTACCTAAGGATTCATTACCCTCACTTAAATACCTCTCCTCAGTGAAGTTTTAACTATTTAAAGAATTTGTCACTTGATTCTCCTTTGTTCAGATAAGAAGTTGGGAGTTTCTTTGCTGCTGCAGTGCCGTCACTGCTGACCTTTGAACCTGCTCTCCTAGCCTATTGCTTTTTAACGTTCTAGGTCAAGGTCCAAAGAGTGAAAACTTTAGCAACGAAGCTTTTCTTATAATGAATGTCTGCACGTTGAAAGGGAAATTTTAATCAGGAAGTGCCGTTAACGCACAGCTGAATTATCAAAATTTTATTAATCTAGAATGTTTGTTGGGGCAATTCTAATTGCTTGCATTCAATCTCAGTTCTCTTAATAAATGCTAAAGTTCCAAAGTTTCTCCTACAGAAGCACAATTCAATTTTAAAATGTCTGCAGATATGTTATTTTGATGCAGTTTGATTTTTTAAAAATTCAATTCGAATTGTATCATCTTAGAACCCCTCCCCCTCCCTCACCATTTTTGAAGTAAAAGCTAATTGATTAGGAATGACACCTTGGAGTCCAATGCAATCTTGGTGACATGACCAGTTTAACCTCTACCTGTTCACTTTATTGCTCTCCATGTTTAAAGTTAAGGGGGGGGGGGGGAATTGCTAAATAGTTGAATGTCTAAGCAGCCTGATGATGAAAACCAGTTGCATATCAAAGCAGCAATTAGTTAACCAGTAAAAAAAGTTAAATTTTTTTTTAAAATTGGCTTCAGTGGTGTTGTCAAAGACTTCAAATGTAAAGCTTTATAAAATATTAATTTGTGAAAAATGTTTCTTTCCTCAATGTATTAAAAACAAAACAAAGGTGGGAGGGGCTTGTTTTATTGTCTTTGACTGTGTATTAGTAGTTTGTTTGTTAAGTTTGTTGCTTTTTTAAAAAGTTGTCACTGAATTCTTTTTGCCTGAGTGTATTAAAAAAAATTTAATGATCAATAAAGAATGAAAACAGGTGATTGGTGCAAAGGCAGGAGGAGGCTCTTGATTCTCTTCTTTCAAGGTCTGTATTCATTTGGCAAAGAAGTCAGCACGTGGAGGTATATGGCCTCTCAAGGATAGACTGGCTACAGCCTTTGTCCTGAGTGAGATCTCGTTGGCCATCGGCCAAGACCCGAGATGGTGCAAAAGGAATCGGGAGCTTACATAATGAGACTGATGCACTGACCAAATACAAGGCCACTACTGTCTTGTTGGAGAGGGCAGAAATTTTACTGGTAAAAAACTAAATTTTCTTTGTTTGGATTGCTTCAATAATTATGAAGTGACAGGGGTGCTTTCATGCAAGATAGGACTTCAGTCTGTTTGTAAAACTGTTTCCTTGAATTTCTTTAAGCTGTTATGTCCTTGTGGCATTTCAAAAAAAAAAAAAAAAATTCCCCTTCTGGATTTTTGCATTTAAAATTGGGTAATTTTTTCATTGCCTTAATGAAATAACTTTAATGGTTTTGTTTTTGAGAGGAAGAAAGTTAAAAATTCTCAGATTCAAGCCTCGTATGTTGCTTTTCTACAATAATACGCTATGTGGAAATTGTTTTTAATGCTTAATTGGCCTGCATGGTAATTAAAGCCATCTACTGTTGGTATTGTGCCCTAAAATGTTTGCTGTAATGCTTTTCTTATGTAGGCCTGTTTTGAAGCAGTCGTGAAATTTGTTTTTGTTATTTACATGCTATACATGTTAAAATTCAATAGCGAGAATTCTGTCAACCTGTTCTTTAAAAGGAATTTACTTTCACAAAGTCTGATCCCAAGCATTAAAATCCAAAAATATTTTGAATTTGAGCTTCATAGACTTATTTTACAAAGCTGTCATAGTATTTTTAAATTATTTGTTCTATTGTTATTGACTTCTGAGTTGTCACTTGTAACAGTCCAATTTAAAATTTAATTCTATAATTTGTTCAGATACTTGCATATATTGAAACATCTCTATCCAATTTTTGTTTAAAAAAAACAGAAAAAGATGTTTAATTCCTTTGAATATTAAAGCTTTAGTGTTTGCTGCCATACTCGTAGAAATTCATTTCTAGGCGACTCATTTTATTTTTATTTATTTATTTATTTTTTTTTTATTCTTTGTAGAAGAAGAAATAGATGTCGTGTCTTTACCAATCAAATGCCAGGTACAAAATCCTACAGCAAAAACGAAAGTTGTAAACGTAGTGAATTCTCCAAAAGACATAGACTACAAAGAAAAACTCCAAATGGCAGTTATGGTTGCAGCACAAACATCTAGGAAAAGAGGGCGAAAGAAAGGTTCAAAGCTGAAGCTGACATTAAAGCGCATTTCTGAAGGCAGTGAGAACTTCTACCAGGCAAGGAGAGAGTCTTTTGTCAGGAAAATGAAGCTGCATGATCGTTTAAATAGGACAAATAAACAATCTGGTGGCAGTTTGACTCGTAGCTACGGCAGTCGTCTGACATCGTTGTCATGCTCAGGAAGTGAACGTGGTGTAGAAAAGCAGAAAAGAAGAGAACACAATGATATGGAAAGGAAACGACGTAATGACTTGAAATCTAGTTTCCAGAAGTTGCGTATGGAAGTTCCAATATTGGCAGCTTTGGATCGAGCTCCAAAAGTCCTTATTTTGGAGAAATCTAAGGAGTGGATCTACCTTGAGCGGAACAAGGAAAGGCGGCTATTGGACACAAAAGAGATACTTAGGCAGAGAAATGATGAGTTAAAGCATAGATTTAGAATGGCACAGATACAATTTGCTGCAACCCCTTGAGATTGTGCTACCAAGTACTTTTTTTTCCCCATGTTAAAATAAGTTTTCTAGCGGGAAGAAATATTAAGGCAATAGCCATCATTTTTCCTATGTTTTTATAATACCTCCAAAACTTCCTTTAATATCACCATTCATTTGAACTGCTCAACTTCCACAAATTTCATTTTTATAATTTTTTTTTTTTTTTTTTAATAAGAGTTGAAGAAAGAGAACTGTATACATAAAACTCACATGTGCAATGTTCCCCTGAAAACCTGCTCTAGTTTTTAATGTGTACTGTTGAAATGAGCACTTCACCGCATGGTTTTGAAGGTGCCCACTCCAATGATTGAATGCTTTTGTTGTGCTCTCAAAGCTGCTTAGTGAGTGCTCACTTCAACAATGCATTTGATTTAAAAAAATAAATAAAAATGCTCAAAATACTAGAGAAAATTTTAACAATAGACAATTGTGCAGTTTCCTTTTATTTCTTTTGAGATTTCATTCAAACTTTCTTTAGATGCAGTTAAATGATTGCATTTTTGTTTATTTTAGAAATGTTTAGCCTCACCTCATCATCAGTAAGAACTTATCACTGTAAATTTGAAAGCATCACCAATAAGAAAAAGGCTCCTTCTGGCTATATACAGAAGCATAGAATGGTGTTCATTTGTATATTGTATAATTGACAGGTGCTTCCTGATACAAGTGTTTAAAACAAATGAGCATTTGTATATAGAATTTTGTCATTTTTTTGTACTATAATATAAACGTTTTCACTATACAACATGCATTCCCAAAAATAATAGCTTGAACCAATGTTAGATAAGTTTGTCACAATTTGTTTTTCATTTTAATGTTTTTCATGTATGTTTTTCTTCCAAACAACCCTGTCCCTGTTTTTATTGCAAAGTATTTATTAAGAATTTTAAGATTCTATACAAATCTTTTTATTTTTAAAGACAAATTCAACCTAATTTGTTGGTGTAACATTCTTTAACATATCAATGATCTGAGCAATAAGAAAACATTTGCTGTCTTCCTTAAAAAAAAAAAAAAAAAAGCAATAGAATCCTATTTCTTTACAGTTCATTACTACTATTGTTATCTCATTAAAACTGATTTTCTAGTCTCAATTTTCCAGATCACATTTGCCATAACATTTATTGTGTATATGTATCATAACTATACTGTATATTTATGCAAAAACATGCAAATTGAAGATAGTATTTAAATATAATTCTAGAAGTTGTGATAAATCATTTAGAAAATTATAAAACTATGTACATTTTATTTACTTTTAGTTAAGATATTAGCCTTTTGAGTTTCATGTATGAACATTTATTATATATTCAAAATAGACAAATCCTTCATTTCATTTGGTTTTGACTGTGATAAATGCAATTGGCTTACATTGTTATAAAAAAAAAAACTCCCCTCAACAAACTATTGCAATTTAAGCAAATTATAGGAAATATATATACATATATCTACACATACTATATATATATATTTATATATATCTATCTATAAATGAGACTTGTTTCTGGGCTGGTTCATGAACAAGCTTTTGCACCATTTGACTCTCAAATGTATTATGCTAATTTGTATGATATCATGTATTCAAATGATATTTTCCTCCTTGTAAGATATTTAATTTTTTTTTAATCACACTTTGAAAGAGTTGATTCTCTTATCCAAATACCAAACTACAAGGAAAGATTATTCATGTGCATGTCATAAAATTCAGTTGATTTGATGTGATTTTTTTTTTTTTTTTTTTTTTTTTTTTTAAAAATTTTAAAATTTAAAATGCAAACTGTACATTAATTATATTGTGTGCCTTATGTTACTGATAATGAGAATTCTAAATATTTACTTTGCAAATTGGATTGTAACTTACAATAAAAAAATTGCATTTCAATTACCACTTCTTATTCTATACCAATGCAACCTTCTTTTTTTTATTATTTTTTTTTTTTTATTAGTAATTTATTTTTTTTTTTATTTATTTATTTATTTTCCTTACAGGTAATAAATTTTTTACATGACTCATGAAAATTTGTGTTTGATTTTATAATTTTATTTATATTAGTGTAGTGCCTAATTATAGTATTTGTTGGGGAGCCATCCATAGATAATTTGAAATGTTCATCAGATAATACAATTTTGTTTGTAATAGAATTCTTGAACATTTTTAATGGAATTAAGTGCTGTGTTAGTCAAATATAGAACCATTTGCATAGATTCCATCAGATATTTTTTTTCCTAACTTTGCAGAACGTCCAAGCTTCTGATATTTTGATTGAAATTGCAATTTGCTTGATGTGTTTTCTTAATGACACTAATTCTTGAAATAGATCATTTGTTAAAATCACTATGTCCAAGGATCATTATCTTTGGATTAGAATAGACAGTTTCAGACAAGCAAATACAGGAATTCCTAACCATCCTGACTGTTTCAAAAAAATGTAAACATACTTCAGTAAAAGAAAAACTTAAATAAAAATTATAAGTCTATTCTTAGTCATCAAGGGATAAATAGAACTACTTTGACTTCTACAGATGACATGTTCTAAGTGATAATTGCAAGTGTCGAGATACTTTGAATTCCCCTGTCCATTTCCCTAACAAACTGTTAACATGTAATCTAAGTGACCGTTTGTCAATCGGGGTAGTCTTCATTCAATGCTTGCAATAATCCTGGGATGTAAGCTTTTGATTTTGCTGTTACGAAAAAGTTAACATAGAATAACGTGTGTATACATTTTTTTACAATTCTTTATTTAATGACTAGCTAACACAGGTTGAGGGGACATTAGGAGTTTACCATCAAAAGTGGTACACATTGGGTCTAGTTGTGGAGTAAAATTGCAACCCTTAAATAACTATGGTCTGCAATTTCCTTTGGAAGATGAACAAACAAGTCGTACCTAGCTTACAAATTTAAACAATGTTAACTATATGAGGTAGCAATTTGTAAGTAAAACTGAAATTGTGAAGCAAATTGTCAATTATATCAATAAGAAAAGATAAGTGGCAAATGAATGAAGTGATACGGAATTCCACAAAATATAAAACCGGCTATGATTTTGTGCAGTGGATTTTTTTTCTTTTCTTGTTTCAATGATTAACTGGTAAATTTCTTTAAGGTTTTTGCCATAGACCATACATCATTCTTTCAGAAAGTATGCAAAGTGTGAAGGCTTTGGCATAGAACTCCAGTTTTTAATTGATTACCAAATCTAAAACTTGCAAGGTGGAAAAACGAGATTATGCGCGTGTGTGCATCTTCAAACTTTTACAATTGGCGAACTATAAAATGATTCTAGTCGTGTAGATTGTCTTTATGTTTAGAAACTAGTGTCTTTGTTGAAGTAGGGTAAACCAGCTTTCTTATGTTTAATTAGTTCACAAAAGTATAAACTAATTTCCTCCCATAAGTAAATTTTTCCCCTTATGATACTGTTAACTTTTGTAGCCAACTCCTACACCATTATGGAGTCTAATTCTTCAGACTATCAATCGTAAGTTAATATGCTAGACCTAATTTCTCAGTCTTTAACTAGGACTTTTTTCTTATCCCAAAGGGATGCAGACTTGTAAATTTTAATTATTAAGGAATTCTTAAAAATTTTTATATTGCAGAGCCTAATAGGACTGATGTGATTTTGATCGTGTTCTTACTAGGTAATTCACTAGGAGTTTGCATAAATTCAAAAGATGCTAATATTCTGGTTTTGTTAAATTGCATATGAATCGCTAGGAGCATAACAAATTTTTTAAGGAACCTCTGGTAGGATTCCCTTCATACCTTTTTATATCATTGCTTAAATTTCAGTCTGCTTATTTGTATTTACACTTTTAAAAAGCAGATTTTTTCGTGATTTAGCCGAAAATGTAATGGTATAATACATTTCAATAAATAGCGCAAGAGAGGTATTTCCTGATGTATTTATGCAGTAAATTTTAAAATTTAACATTCAATTTGACGATTTGCATTAGCTCAGTTCTTGCACTCAAGCTCATTGCTTAAGTCTGCCAGTTAGTATTTAATACCGTAAACACAAGAAAAAAAAATGTACCGTTATAGGGGCATATCGGACCTATTCAATAAAATGTCTTTTTAAGAAAAGAATTTTTCCGATAGCCCACAAACTAATTTTTAGCCAAAACGCAGGGGTTTACTGCTTCATTTGTTGCGCGCTCCATTTGCCAACGCGAAGTTTTTCTGCATAACTCAGTGATAAATCTTCGTTTTCTCTAATATCGCATATTTAAATAAATAAATAAATACATTTTTTAAAAGTTAATGTAAAATTCAGGCCATAAAATTGGTATCGCCAAGTGGGATGTATTTTTATGGTCTCGATTTCACACGAATTTTTTTTTAATGTAGTTTTCTTCTGTAAACTATTTGTTAATATCTATATTAGAAAGAACTTGTAAAAATATACAGGGTGGTCCTTTTAAGTGCAGACATGGAAATATTTCGAAAACAAAGCATTGTACGAAAAAATGTCCAAAATCAAAAGTGAATACTTCGCCGGGGAAATTCATTAGCCAAAAAATTAGCCCCCTCCTCAAAGGGGAGGGGGTAACTTTGAAATCTTAAATAGGAACCCCTATTTTTAATGGTATATTCAAATTGTACACAATATTCAAGAAATGTTTTATTCTTGGTATTTTTTCAATTGATCCAACCGTTTAGGAGATAGGGGCCCTGGAAGTGTGGAACTTTTAAAGTTTTGAACCCAATTTTATCGATGAAGACAAGACCTTCCTATTCTACTTTTTAATGGTCTTTAAGAATCCGAAATCAGAATTTCAAAAATCCAATATTTTTCAATACACACGCACAGACTGCATCCATAGGACTGCTGCCCCCAAGACTTTGCTTGTGCATTAAAATATTTTGAATTTTTGAAATTCTGACTTCGGATTCTTAAAGACCATCCCTCTGTCTCTTTGTCTCCATCGATAAAATTGTGTTCAAAACTTTAAAAATTCCACACTTTCAGGGCCTTTATCTCCTAAACCAGCGGTACCCAACCTTTTTTTTTATCCGAGGGCCGCACTCATACTGAAATAAATTTCGCGGCCAGTACACAAGCAAAACAAATATTTAAAATTTTTATAGTTACCGAATTGTTACATTTTATTAATGAGAAGACTGCATCTAATTCTTAGAATATAAAGGCAGGCCACATGAGTGAGCTTCACGGTCCGGATTTGGCCCGCGGGCCGTAGGTTGGGCACCGCTGTCCTAAACGGATCAGCGTAATAACACCAAGAATAAAACATTTCTTGAATATTGTGTACAATCTGAATATTCCTTAAAAATAGGGGTTCCTATTTAAGATTTCAAAGTTACCCCCCCCCCCTCACAAGGGGAGGGGGGCTATTTTTTTGGCTAATGAATTTCCCCCGCGAAGTAATTCACTTTTGATTTTTGACATTTTTTCGACTTTATATACATAGTTTGTTTTTTTTTAACTTTTTTTAAAATTTAAATATTGATTTATTAATAATTGTTAACCTCCGATTGTAAAAAAAAAGTTTAACAATAAATAATAATTCAATGATAACAATACAACAAAAAATGAAAAAAATATCAGAAGTTTATTAGTGAAATAAAATTTTATGTACTTTTCATTTTAATTCAAAAATTTACAATTAGAGGTTAATAATTATTAATAAATCAATATAATTAAAATATTTAAAAAAAAAAGTTTAAAAAATATATGGACGGATCCGACACGTTCTCGCTTACACCTCTATCTATTTGAGCGACGCGAAACTAAAATTAATATTTAAACTTATATAAAAATGCTAAGAAAATTTTAGGGCCATTTTTCTCGAGTATAATTGAATATTCACACATTATCGCGTATTAGTATTTTGTGATGAAAATACGTAAACATTGTACTATTCACACAGGCAATGTGGTTCAAATCGGTGTCCAGAAGCCCTTCTAAGATCCTAATATTTCAGGTAAGATTGTTGAATTAATAATTGTATTTGATGGTAATAAAAACTAATATTTCAGTAAATGTGTAACTGTCCTCTTTATTAAAGAATTGGAGGATCGTATCCCACTTATAAATGAAACAAGTTTAAATGAATGCAGCATAAAATGTGTATATGTAATTTAATGGGCGTACAAGGAAGTCCTGTGGTGTCCACATCAGATTTTTATTTTTAAAATTGTAGGTAATGAGTAACACCATGGTTATTATAACTTCTAATAACTTGTTGCGCCCCCCCCCCCCCCTTCATCTGTTCCTGGTAACACGTTATTAAAGAGTTAGTCGAATGTATTTTAAGCCGTGACGGATTCCATCTTTGCGCGGAAATTATTGATCCGATTTACATACTAATTTTATTTGCTTTCTATATAATTTCTTGAAGTATCTCATTCAGGACTAAAACATAATGTTAACTTTATGATTAATTCATAGTACATGTATTAAAGACTAAGCTATGTTGTTTATGCAAAAATATTCTGAACACATACTGAGTATGAGTGCAACTCGTCTATTTTAAAAGTATCTCTGAAAAATTAATTACATTGGGGGAGTTAATTTGGCCATTTACAGAATTTTTGTTCCATCATTTAATAGTTATGTTATAAAACTTTATAGGTTAGGTTAGGAATAAAATTGATAACGAAGGTTGACGAATTCACGTTTGGGGGGAGAGAACTTCATTTTATCACCAGAGGGAGACACGTTCTCGGACCACGTGCGCTTGATGTGCATCGTGCCTTAGGCGAGAATGCATGGTATATGGCGTAAACTTTTACGGTACATAAAATATAGTATTTTTTCTACTTCAGAAATGTTACATTTACCGATCATCGTGATTGTCGGCTGTACAGGAACTGGTAAATCAAAATTAGCTCTTGAATTGGCTAAAAAGTTCGGAGGAGAGATAATAAGTGCCGACTCCATGCAGGTAAACAAAATACTCAGATTATTTTTTTGATTGTAAGCATTATGTTATTAATCTCGTTAACGAGGGAATGGTATGTTAACCTAACATGGTTATTGCCTTGATCGCACACACAAACTTAAGTTCCTGTTGAAATCTTGGTTTATGGGGTCTCGACTACCTTCATCCATTCCTGGTCCAAGGTTTACGCGTCCACAATTGGTTGACGTGAAACCATAAGGAAATACTTAGGAGGTACTTTCTATTTTGTATAGACCCGTCAAACAGTTAATAAGGACACCCTTAATGGTAGCCATTAGATACATTAATATTTAGTGCTATAAATTAAATATTCTTCTAAAAACTTTATTTCCCTCATTGTCTTAAAATATAGTTTGGTTCAATCATGATGTGTAATCCCAGGTATACCTGATTATGATTATGGCCACACAGCCTGTGGCCGCCACATCCTGAAGGGGGGGGGGGGGCCCCCCCAAAATAACCCCCCGGCCCCCCCCCCCCCCCCCCCCCCCCGGCGGGGGGGGGGGGGGGGCGCCCCCCCCCGAAATGGACCACCTTCCCAACTCCCCCCCCCCCCGCAGTATGATTAGTTAGGAACAACTTGACCACCCCCTTACAGTCCAAACCTCGCGTCCAATGACTACCACCTGTCCCGGGATCTAAAGGAGTTCATCAGCAGCCTTCGTTTCAGTGATGATGAAAAAGTGAAAACTGCTTGGCTTTCCTCTTTGGTGGCAGACTTCTATGAAGTGAGCATGTAGAAACTCGTTAAATGCTATGACAAGTGTTTAAATAAACTTGGAAACTATGTTCAAAAATAGTTAAAAATATATAGTCTGGTATAGAAAAAATTTTGGTATATGTGTATTTTAGTATACCGAAACTCATACTAATTCAGGGTTCGTTAATACTTACGGAAAATAAAGGAAAAAATTAACGAAATGTTAATGCATTTTCAGTATAATTTCTTATGCAAATTCCGAGTTATCCTTCGCTAAAAAGGATATTCGGATCGCTACACTCAAAGCTGACATCTTAAACTGCTACTCCATAGAATTCTGGCTTAAGATGTGAGCTTACAGTGCAGCGGTCCGGATAACCAACTCTTTAGTGACGGATAATGTGGAATGTGCATAAGAAATTATACTGAAAGTATATGCTGCTAGTTTGTTAACATTTCGTTAAGTTTTATCTTTATTTTCCGCAAGTATTAATGAATCCTGAATTAGTATGAGCTTTGGTATACTAAAATACAACATATACCAAATTTTTGAAAATATACCTAGTAGTTTTGTTTTAATTACAAAACGGAACTTACTTTCTGAATATGCCTCGTATAATTTTGGTTCTTGAGAGTGAATTTTGACTTTGACAAAGATGTCGAGTAAAACAACATTTTTGTTTAATGTCAAAAGATGTCGAGTAAATCATTTGAGAATTTTAAAACCTCAATGGGCCGACTGACCCATGTTCAAAACAGACATTTGCAACGTGGTCTGGCACCAGTTACTAATCTGGCAGTAGCAATTTTTTTTTGCCCCCCCTCTTGTTGATCCTGGTATAGGTAAAGTACGTTTTATTTGTTGGCAGCCCATATTTTTATGGAAGGAGGATGCAAAGATCCTTACATTTTACACATCTTTCCATTTGCTGCCTTAACCCTTTTGCTGCGTAATTAAATTTCATTTTCATTCCTGAAAAGGTGATATTTTCCACTTTTCGCAGCATAACGACAAGGTTGTTAAAAGCTGTAGGATGAATTCGATTTCCACAGGTAAAAGTAATGAAATTTTGTGTGGATATATCCGCTTTACACAGGAAAAGAGTTAAAGGCTAAAAACAAACCCATTGATTTGACCCAGACTTGGACTGAAATATAGTCTCACCTATGGGATTCAAATCTAAATAACACCGAGTACAATAGAAGCAACTAGGAGACTAAATTGCAAACTATGTTGATTGTTAGGCATTTGGGTGGCACATACGGGGTTGTGCATAACCTTTTGCTAGGGGGCTGCGACTTAAACCGCAGCGTTGTATCACACTTTTATGACGCTTTGGCAGAGAGTAGTTCATTGTGCGTCTATTGGTATCAAACAAATATGGCTGGTTTAATAAATGACAGTGAAGAGCAGCGTTTCATGGATAGAGTTCGTGCAAATGCATATCGAGAGGCAATGGAAGTAGGTGCGTCTTTTATTAATCGCAAATGGGTTGCGAACAAGTTAAACCGATCGGATAGATGGGTGACGGACAATTGGAAGAAAGGTTATGATAACTGCCACCTGACATCTGTGGGACACCTGACATCTGTGCTGAAGGACATGGAGTACGATACTGCTCTGTTTGAGACGCTTCTCCGCTCCTACCCGAAACGGATGCGTGCTGTTCGAGAAGCAGGTGGTGGCCACACTAAATATTGATGTGATAAAAGCAGAAATAAACGTACTTTTTGATTATCAACCGCAGAACATTCCACTTAGTTTTGTTTATTTTCCAGACCCCTAGCAAAAGGTTATGCACAACCCTGTACACCACATTTTTGTGTAACAGTGTTTTATTAATGTTTCATACATAACCATCTTTTATTTCTAAGATTAATATCTTGTAAGATTAGGAAAATGTGTTTTTGAGCTTACAAATGGTCTCAACGTAAATTGGTATACGATTATAATATTCCTCTTGAAATTTAAGCACTTTCTATTTCTTGATTAATTTTTTAAAATATCTCTGTCTAGGTTTACAAACGGTTGGACATCATAACAAATAAGGTAACACCTGAAGAGCAGAAGATAGCACCACATCATATGCTAGATTTTCTTTCCCCATCACAGCGATTCACTGTAGTTGATTTCCAAAACAAAGCTCTTCCTCTTGTATCCATTTTGAAATGTTTTGATGTTACATTCATTAATTCTTATCAACTTGAGGACTAGTGCAAAGCAGCTGCATCCTTTTTCGTATTGTTTTCATTCATCTAAATTGTTTGCGGAATTGAAAAGAAATGCCAGCATTTTTCATCTTCATGCTATCCTCATGCTCACTATGCATATTGTGATTATGGTTAGCTTCTTAGGGTGTCTTGTTGAGGGTGTTGTGCCAGTAGCTCTGTTTATGCTTCATGGTCAAATTGAATTTTAAAACCTCAATAAATCAAACTTGGGTAATCCGAATCACTTGTTAAACCTTGCCAATCTGGCAACTTGAAATGGTTGTCGTTTGTTGTTACTAGAAATCATGCGGATGTGCAATAATAATGTATGGAGGAAATTCAAAGAAACGCCACCTGCTATTGTACTTAGTTTTTCTACTCTTTACTTCATCAGAATGAATTAGTGGTTGACACATAGTGCTTTGCACTCAGTGTTGCCAATGAAATTTTTATAAATACACACACCACTATTCCGATATTACACGCTTTTACACGCTGGCACAACGGCATTACACGCACAAATTACACACAAGAGGGAGCAAGTGATACGAGCCTTTGCAGAATTGCTTCAGCTTCACATTCATGAATTCATGTATTAAAAGATCATTCAATTTTAATTTTTTACAACATGAAGTATTAAGATTAGTTATAGAAATCATACCAATACTAGAGTAGAACAATTTTTTTATTTAATAATTTAACAAAATTATTGAACAATTTAACATGCTCGGAGTGCAAGTCGGAGTGGAGTGGTTGTGGGTAGGAGACCGGAGAATAATATAATAATCTAATCTAGATTTATGGTCTGGTCGATTACACGCAATGACACACAAAATTTTTTTTACACACACCTGACTCAAATTACACACAAATCGTGTAATTACACGCACATTGGCAGCACTGTTTGCACTGCATTTAATGATTTATTGTTCACTTCCCACGAAAATGCCTCTTGAGTTGTTAAAAGTGCTCACTGCACGTGCTGCAGTCATGGATGCATCCACAGCACTGATAGGGAGGGAACCTTAACCATGTGGATAACAGCAGGCTCCAGCTGCTGCTTTCCTGATCTTTCCCTGTTCAACCGTATTGAAAATGTTAATTGTACTACTGCTAGTAATCAATTCAGTACTACTACTACTACTACTACTACTCATTACCACCCTCCGTGCATTTGACAGTAAAGCAAGTGATCCCTATCAGTGCTGTGGATGTATCCACGACTGCAGCACGTGCAGTGAGCACTTTAAACAACTCGGAGGCATTTTCATGGGAACTATACAGTACCAGATGATTGGTAATCTGGGTAGGCTCACAGTGCACTCTGCCTTATAAGTTTAAACGGTAGCACAAATCTATGAAGAGTTATTATCTTGATAACTGAAACTTTTCACTGGTCCGAATAGGGCTTGGTCCAAGACCTCCTAGATAACAAGGCCCAGACACCATGAGGTGATGACGTCACAAAGGAGGGAAGGAGAGCAACGAGAAAACACTACAAGGAGGAAAAAGAGCTTGTTAGCAAATTAAAGGAAAACATTGATAGACATTTTTGAGTTTTTCTATAGTTTTAAAAATATTTCGGTGTTTTCTATTGTTTTTAAAAATATTGGAAGTTTTTAATAATATTTAAATTATTATATTTAATAAATAAATTTTTGATTTGTAGTTGTTTGTAATTCTAGTTCAAGCATTAAGCATCCTGATCTAGAGCTTAATGCTTGAAAAACTATAAAAGATATAGGCTAACTCCAAATTGAGTTTATTACTATTTGTGTGTGAACATTTGTTTTATTTATAAATGTTAGTACAAGGTTCGCTCTAGGACCAAAAATGTATGAGTCAATTCGACTCCACAGCCTGAAAGGTACAAGTCAAATTTCACAAGATGCGAGTCAAATTTTAAATTCCTTTTAATTCCCATACTTTTACATGCATCCACAATCTCTGTAGTTAATTTAAACATACATACCAAACGGAAGTGAGGTTAAAATCTGGTGTGAAGGATATGGCCGATGATGATGATGATCAAAATTTTAATGAGTCACTTTTGACTCTCTAATCAAAAAATCACCAGTCAATTTTTAGCAAAAATGCCCATTTGACGCATAGATTATGGCTAAACACGAACCCTTTTAGTAGTATGCAAATAGCAGATAAATCATTCAATGTACTTATAGTTATGCCTACTTCGCTGGACCTAATGTTTTGATATTTATTCAGTTTTAATTTAACTACAATATGTTTTAAATGAGTGTGACTGTAATTTTTATTCTGAATCTTCTAAAATGTTATTCAAATTTTTAGAATGAGCAATAATTCATTTTTCATCAAATTTGAGCGTCACTATTGTTGAACATGATCTAAACATGAAGGATCGCTTATGTATGTCGTCAGTGACTTAGATGAAAAGAAAGAAAATAAATTTGTATGCCTACTTGAAGAATGTTAGCAATCCATGCTTCCCTTACAATATGCTGTGAAAGAATTATATTTTAAATGGTTCATGCTGAGTGATAAAATGATCTGTATCTGCACATTAGCTCAGTATAAAGATCGAGTAGCATCTGCATCTTCTGTATCAACTTTCCCTCCTTTGATCACATGACCATTCTCATCATGCTAGAGCTGTCCAGTCCTTGTTATCTAGGAGGCCTTGCTCGGTCCCAATTAATGTGGTTATACTCTACAAAGGAAAAGTGATGAGAGCTTTTTGTTGTCACAACTGTGATAAAATATGCTGCTGTGATCTTTTTATTGCTTACAGTGTATTGGATAAAGATTGTAAGTCAGGGTTCGCACTGCGAGTCAAAATTTAAATTCTTTTTAACTACCTTATTTTTACAGGCATCCACAATCTCTATAGTTACTGCTATAGACATGGTGCGCGTTTACAAACATTAGCTTACTTCATGCCTAGACGTATTTCTGCTTTCGTAATAACTGTATTTTCGTTGCTGGCTGTGACTAAAAGTCAATTATTCAGATTGACTGCGATTTTTCATTAACTTTTTATCTAGTCGGAGATCATAAAACGGTAAACGGAAATCGATGAAATGTTACTTTGCGTTTTGCAAATTAATTGAACAAGGAGCAACACAATATGGCATTTTTATTGGTTAATTTATTCGTTGTTTACTCTTTTCTGCCTCAGACAATTCTATAGTCGGAAGTGAAGAAAGGCACAGAAATTGGTGCATGCGCCTTTTTAATTTATGCGCATGCACCAAAGACCTCCTGCGCACCCAGTCTGTAGTTAATTATGAACAAGACCACATGTGACAAAATGTGGTGAGAAAGATACGGGCCGATGATAATTTCAAAATTTAACAATTCAATTTTGACTCGCTGGTGAAAAAATCATGAGTCCGTTATTAGCAAAAATGCCCATTTGAAGCGTAAATTCGAACCCTGTAAGTGATTGCATTTTAGAATGCATACTTATTTCTTCTCATCATTTTTAGACAGGCAGCTTCCTGATATAGCTCGTGCAATAGGGAACGGAAGTAGTGAGAGCCAATCAGATTGGTTGAATGGTTAGGTTTTTCTGACTTCCATTGAAGGGGATATCATAAAGAGTGTCCAAAGAAATTAGGCAAAGAGATTGTGTTAGTGGTTTTTAATGCCTAGATCGCTATCATCATCGCTGGATTCGTCTGCCAAATTGTTTGCTCACAGCTCTGAATGTGCAATCGATAATTATAATAGGAAGATTCTGATTGGCGGCTGCTTTTGTTGTGCGAGCTATAAAATAACATTCCTTTTATTTTTGTGGCATTTTGATTTCTTCAAAAACTGAAATTAACGATGCCTTTTCTGTGGATTCAAGCAATAGTATTATTGTAATTCACCATATATAAAAGAGTTTAATATTATAACACAAAAATGGTTTTTAAGGAATTATGATGGGATTCAAGCACTGTAGTTTCCTTAATGATTTCTGTAGATTGATGAGATTCGGAGTAGAGGACATTTACCTATAATTGTTGGTGGAACTTATTATTATATTGAATCCCTACTATGGAAAACGTTAGTGATTACCCAGGTAAGTCTAAAATTGTTTATTTATGTTTTTTTTTTTAAATTTATTTATTTATTTTCAGTCAATACATGGGAATTTCTTTAAGTTCAGGGGACTCCAAATACATGTTTATACTGCATTTCAGGGAGTATTTGAAGAAACTGCATGTTATTTTCGTTTTGAATTGGCATCACTGTCTGAAATGAGAATATTTTTTAATATTTGCAGGAAAATTCTGCAGATTCTCTTTTATATGAAAGAGATTCATTCATTTCAGATGATTTGCATAATTCACCTCATTCATCTTCCCTACTGAATGATGACAAATTTGTAAAAAATAAAGGTACACTCTTTGAATCGGAGACATCACATGAGATTCCAGCTTTTACTTCAGTTTATCAGAAAAACATTCATCACATTTCTAACATAAGCCTTCATAACCGGCTCTCTCAGATTGATCCAGCAGCAGCAGAACGTGTTCATCCAAATGATAGGAGAAGAGTAATAAGGTGAGTAATTGATTTCATTAAAAACAATTTAAAATTTCTGAATGTATGTTAAAATATTTTTAAGTTTATAAACAAATTTTCAATTTAAAAAAAGAATCTTAATGCAGTATATAAGATTAATGGGGAAAATCGGAAAGCGTGTAAGATTGAAAGCTTGCATTATGAATATGGAAAATTCATAAAATTTCTGTAATTACATTAAAAATGAATTTGAGCTTCTAACTTTATACAGTTACAACGTACCTCACATTAACGTACATTTCAGAATAACGTACAAATTTAAAATCTCCAGCCGAAATGTAGGTATTTTAATGCTAAAATGTTTCAGAATAATATACCTCGCATTAACGGACAAATTTAAAGTTTCCTTGGTTAAATTATCACTTCATTACAACGTACATGGTTCGAATGTCTTTCTCTGATTGGTCAATACAGCCCATGCGAAAGTTGCAACTGGGCCTATGAGCTAACTAATCCGAGTTCACATTTCATTGGTTGGTCAGTAGCATATATAAACCCAGAAATCTCTACATGCATCTCTTTTCATAATATGGAAGACCTCTTTGGGTTAATCAGGCTTCTTGCCTATTTCAGTGTATTTCATGTGGAATTTATTCCGGAAGGGTGAGAATCGTGTAAGCACTGTTTACGTCCCAACTGAACAAATGTACACTTCACTGTTCGATTGTCGCATGCTACTCGGTCGGGACCCAATTTGTGCACCAATTAGATTGGAAAACTTCACTTGACGGACGATTGCCCATCTTCAATACGGTAAGATCATGTGTTTGTTTATTTTAGTTTTAAGTAAATGTGCATGTAACAGGGTGACTAGCGACCAGGAAAACCGGGAAAGGAAAGGGAATTTTTTGCCAGAGGTAACGCCCGTCTCAACTTTGGTAGCAATGGAGGCTATAAAAAGTTTACATAACTATTATGCAGAGCATATCGGTGCACCAGAATCATTTCACTTCACAATGTCATATATGGAGGACTCTTTGGGGAAGCAAGTTTTGGAAAGAAAGCAGATGGTCATTACAGATTTTTTTAAAAAAATAACAAACTGTAATATTACATGTATGCTGTACTGTATTTGTATTGAATAAAATAAAATGCTACACTTCATGTATTCTTATGTTTTTTTATGCATATATGCATTGTTCACAAGCTAGGCGCCCGCCCCCCAGTTTCAGAATAACGTATACCTCGCATTAACAGACAAATTTCCAGTTCTCTTGAAGTACGTTGTAACGGGATTTTACTGTATACATTTTCAAAATGTGAAGAAAACCAATGGGTTTCAGTGTAAAATAAAAAAAAAATTGCACTGCATTGCATAATAAAAGTAAATAAGTCAGGACTCTAGCTGCACTGGTTGCATGTGATTAGTAGTATTGCATCTCAACCGGCACTGAGATTGTAAATTAAATATACATTATATGGTGTAGGTCATCGGTAAGACTTAAAGTAGACTACTGACATTCCAAAGGTTGCAACGATATCTGGAACCACTCTTACTGTAATACAAAATACCATTTTTCTCTGAAAAATTAGCCAGCCCTTGACAATTTCTAGCTAGATCCTGTAAATTATCTTTTGAGATTTATTTCATTATAGTTCATCCAGGAAAAGAAGGACGGCAGAGCCTAAGAATTTTGAATTGGCCAATCAGAGAAAGGTTTGATCATGCGATTAATTATTCCTGGTTTACAGGTCTTTAAGTGTGAAGCATTTTATCAATATTTTTACTTTTTATTTCATATGAAATTACTTATACTGCATATTAAATTAAAAAATTAATTTGATAATGCATGTACCCTTAAAAAAAAAGCTCTATCCTATCATGTTACATAAATTATAGATGTTTAACTAAAATTTTATTTTTACTTTTCATTTTATTTTATTTTAAATTGTAAGTGAAGTCAATATATCGATGATATTTTATTCTTTAATGAATCTTTCACTTCTTTTGTTATTTCTTTTAATGAAATAGTTTAAAAGAATTTTAAAATTAATCGTAGTTAAATACTTATTTACTACAAATATTTCAATAAAAATTTAAAAACAAAGGTTCTGGTCTCTTTCATTTATTTGCTGGCCATTAAAATGGCCTTTTAATGAATTAGTCTTTAACATAGCACTTGTATCTGTCGTAAATATTGGCGTTGTTGCGTTATTACCTCTGTACGTTCAAAATAGAGCTTACGACTGTCGATTTTTCCGAATTTCATACGCAGTTTTTCATGCATGATGACTGCGAAGGAAGATCTTGAAGTCCTCTCTTTAAACTTGTTGAAAACATTTGTAATCGTAGGATAAGTTCCTTCTTGGTGTATTTTAGCAACATTGGCCCGTGCAACTGAAAGTTCAAATTCATCCAAATTTTTAACATGTGACGCCCTTACCCTCTTTTTCCCAGGCGTCGAAAAAGGTGAAGGGTTCGGCGTGCTTGCTTCAGTCTCCGAAGCAGGCCTTACTATGTTCAAAACGATTCTTCAAACGACGTCGCCGAAACTTGTGTTGCTTTAGATGTTTTCTGTATTAACGCTGAAGTGGTTTTATCAGGATCCTTAAGTTTAAAATAGGAAAATAATTCCACACAATCTCTCTAGCTTGGCTATGAAAGAGTTTGTCCTTGATTTCCGAAAGTGTTAGGTAAAAGCCGATGGAAACATTGTTTGTTTTGCATCGGCCTTGGTTAGGTGTTGTAGATGAAGTAGCCATTATGATCGCTGGTCACTGCACGTTGTGAACGGACTGACGCCCGCGTAGATAATGAAGAAACCCCATAATTCCATGCGGATTGACTGCCTGACATGATTAATCGATATCAACGCTAAGCCACGCCTACTCCAACTTTCCCTGGATCAACTATAGATTCATTTTGAAAATGATGACATATGAATGGTAGGCATAAGTTACAGTAGTAAAGGGGAAAATTAACACTACACTCATTATAAACTGACGACAGAAATATTGAAGCTATGCATCTAATTATAAGATTAAATATAGACGAAAAAGAAAAGGAGAACTCCGCAACCTGGATTTGAACCAGGGACCACGAGTCTCTAGCTCATCCCCAATAATAGTTTAGCTGTCTCCAAATACCCTCCAGGGCTGCACCTGGCTTTCATTCTTCTTTGGCATAAGAACTGTCCTGAAGCATATGTGACAATAAGTCACTCTTTATAAGCAAGACTTGAACATGCACTTTAAGGCCGCTCCGCACACTCGCGAGAATCTCATGAGAAAGTGAAAATAACACGAGAAATGTGAATGTGGAGCCGATTCTCGGGTTCTCGCCTTGTTCTTCGTGGGTTCTCGCCTCGTTCTCGTGGGTTCTCCAATTTTTGTCGTTTTTTTGCCCGAGACAAAGGAGATGCGAACGCGAGAACAGGCGGTAATTTTGTGGAACGCACTTAGTAGTGCACAGGATTCTCGACAAGGTTCTTTGCGAGATTGTCGGCAAGATTCTCGCAGAGATTCTCACGAGAGTGTGGAGAGGCCTTTACATATATCGAAGTTTTTTTGAAAGGATTTCTATAGGATGGAATTGATAAGACTAACCACACTTTTCTTTTGATTCCTGACATCATTCGATGGTCATTGTTACACAGAGTGGCCCATAATTCACTATATGGCGTTTGATGTCGTATAAAATTTGAAGGGAGCCGAATTTATTTTAAAACTTTTGTGCATTGTGTTGCCAGATAACTTGGAAAAAACATGGGTGATTTGTGGTGACAATAGGATGGTGCCCCACCACATTTTTCAATAGCTGTTCGTGAGTGGTTAAATGAGAAATTCCCAAACCGCTGGATTGGGCGACGAGGGTTCGTGGAATGGCCGGCATGAACTTAACTTAACTTCACCGGACTTTTTCTTGTGGGATTATCTTAAGTGTACCCATAAGCACTCTGGACCAACTGCGTGCCGTATTACAAAGGAATTCAATAAAATTTCTGTTGATAAATGCAGGTCTGCGTGTGACTGTTGCATTACGCCTACAAGCATGTATTGACGTTGATAGAGGAATGGTTGATCACGCTATGAAAAACCGATACTAAGAAAATTTTCGAGGTCCTACGCTGTGCAGTGATTTGTTTCCTAAACATAAATTCTGCTCCGTTCAAATTTTATGACATCAAACATCAAATAGTGAATTATGGGCCACCCTGTATTATAGTGCCCGACACGAAAGAAAAAGGAAACTGGCGCATGTGTAAATGAATAAAACTCGTTCAACCAATTAGAAACGGACTGGAAATGGGGTATTATTAATTCCTGGCATCATTAGAAGCAATACTCCGATTCCTGTCAGTTTCTGGTTGGTAGAACGAGATTTTTTTTCATTTACACATGCGCCAGCTTCCTTTTTCTTTCGTGCCGGGCACTATAGTTCATTCTCATTGGACCCATAACCTGTAAGATAGGGTGGTCACACCATAATTTTACATTGACATTTTATAAGAATAGGCATACATTGTAATAGAGAAAGATTAATTACACTCAAGAGTTGCACGATGTTGCAACAATGATGTGTGAGACATTGTTTTTATGCATATGAAAATAGTCACCATTCCCAAGAAAATCCAACTGTCTGGTATTTCTCGTAAAAATCTTTTGTGTCCTACCAAATATAGTCATTCAGAGAAAAATATGCATATTTGGTGATGCCCCTGTTGGTAATGTTTTAAGGATGGATACTTTATTTACCCATTTTGTTTGGCAGCAGTCATGATGACTGATGCATGCCGATCCAGTGCCTTTCCTTAAAAAATGTTATCATGATTCCTTTTCTTATAAATGTTTCTAATTTTAACATAGCTCATTTACCATGCAAACCGGCATATGTTGTCTATTTATGATGTAATTTTTTATCATAGGGCATTGCAAGTGTTTGAACAAACTGGTCGGCCATACAGTGATCATTTGCTGGAGCAAATGTCTTTGGAAGGAGGGAGCTCTTTGGGAGGTCCACTACGTTTTCCTCAAACTTGTATTCTTTGGTTGCAGAGTGATCAAAAAGGTGAGGCAGCCTGAAGAAACCTAGCCAGTTATTTATAAAATTTATTTGAAAAATTTTCCTTGATAAGTCATTATTCTCTAATCAGTATTAGATGAACGCTTAGATAAAAGGGTTGATGAAATGATTGCTAAAGGATTGATTGAAGAATTGCTTGCTTTTTATAATGAGTGGGGTATGGAAAAAACAAAGGAAAATACTCAGGAAAACAGGTTACAATTTTCGAATTTCATTAACAAATTAAAAGTATAGTGTTGTTATTTTATACACACAATACTGAATGCTTTACAGATTTTTTTATTTTATTTTTTTTTTAATTTCATACTTCAGAGAAGTGACAGATTACACCCATGGTTTATTTCAATCAATAGGATTCAAAGAGTTTCATGAATACCTTACTTTAAGTGATTCGGATCGTTCAACACCAGAGGCAGAAAAATTATTTGCCCATGGTAAATAATATACTAAATTTGAGTGTTTTACATGATAATGTGTATATTAAAAATAGAAAATAAACAATTTTAAATTTCAGGAATTTGAAATTAGTAAGTCCTGGTGAGCTTTTTTTGAACATTTAGATTTAAATGCATTTATTTATAATATTTATTTCTAAAACTTGCCTATTGAAGTATCAGTAGTACACCAAGTGCCCTATAAGAAAATATTTGAGTTATGAACTTTCAGAGATATGAACGTGTATAAGAAATAAATTAAAGTTTATTTAAATAAGTGAAAAACTTAAAAGTGTAGCGCAACTTCAAATTTCGCACATCTGGCAATAGGCGGAGTGCAAAACCCACACTATTTACATTATCAGTCATATGCTTGCATACAATACACGTGATTGTGCTTTAATTTATTTAGGAAATTTTTTTTCTTGTGTTATATGTGCATGTTTATATTTTCTATGTTTGGTATGGCTTTATTCTTGTATCCAAAAATGTTGTTTTTTTTTACGTGAACATAACTTGTAGGTTTTCTATAGTGCTTTTACTGTAAGTTTAAAATAAAATGAATTCATGACTTTACAAAGAATAGGTTATTAGTTTGGTAAGCATGAGATTTTTGTGGCTGATATTATTATTATTATTATTATTATTATTATTATTTTCGGAAAGTTTTAAAATTCGATTTTGATTATAGTTTGGGCAGTAATAAAATTCAGCAAGTAAAGACAAGTAAAGATCAAGGAGTTCTCTTTAACAGTAATTTAACATTTGCTGAGCATTTAGAGATGCTGTTAAATGAAACTAGTAAATGATTAGGCTTAATCAAGCATTCAACGAACTTTTTTTCATTAGGGTAAATACTTTTTTAACTCTATACAAAACTACTGTTTTACCGATGATCCTGTATGCCTCCTGGATTTGGTACTCTCATAACTTCCAACTATTTGAATATCTATTGACAAAATTACAGAGATTTATTTTGCTTTTATTACATATGTTTAAAACTAATAACAAAGCTCTACTTAGACCTCCTATTTTAATTTACAACAAATTATCAACAACATCTTGTTGAACACTAAATAATATCTTAAATGGAAAACTATTGGTTTCCTCGAACCCTTAGTCTAATAGCTTTTTGAGCTCCGATTCACAAAAGAAATTCTCAAATTTTAGTGTTCAATGGAAAAGGTCGGACTATGGTAATTTAATTAAGTTGGATGCAGGATTTAAACTTATTGATTTTATTTTTTTTTTAACAAAAATTTTCCTACTACGGATATTTTTAACAACAAAATGAGTAATTTATTCGTTAACTCATTTTATTCTTAAATTTTCTAACTTTTGTATACAAGTTCTTATCTTTTATATATATACAGGGTGAATACAAAAGTCTGAACCCCCCCCTTTTATTTTTTGAACCAAAGCAGATATGTCAATTTTGATGAATCCAATGAATAGGAAGTTGTGGGTGGCCTATCCCATGGTGCACTTTTCATCATCCCAAATATGCAAATTAGGATACATTCAAAATTTATCTCAAAAACCGTAAGGGATAGAGAAAAAAAACCAATTGCAAACTTGTTCAGCATAAAAAACAAACAAAACAAAAAAAAATCATCCACATCGGACCAACCAATCACCCACAAGCAGAAGATCATGTTGACCATTTCCGGAGCAGTGTAGCTTGCCATCCTGGAATTGTTCTGTCTTCTGTGTGCTGAAACAAGCCTGTCATTTGCTTTTCCGCATGAAAATGAATGTGAGTATGGCAATTTATGTTAATTTTGTGATTTGCATGCTTTACATGGTGGAAATATCAACATTCAGTTTTCCTTGTGCAGTGAGACTGTTTGTAAGCTACAAACAGTTCACCACGTGATTGTGGGTGATTGATTGGTCCGATTTGGAAGATTTTTTTTTTGTTTTGTTTGTTTTTTTATGCTGAACAAGTTTGCAATTGGGTTTTTTTTCTCTATCCCTTACGGTTTTTGAGATAAATTTTGAATGTGTCTTAATTTGCATATTTGGGATGATGAAAATGCACCATGGGATAGGCCACCCACAACTTCCTATTTATTGGATTCATCAAAATTGACATATCTGCTTCGGTTCAAAAAATAAAAGGGGGGTTCAGACTTTTGTATTCACCCTGTATATATTTTGTTTTCATTAACCCAGCTTTGGATGTTTTGTCTGTTGGGGGACATGATAGTCCAGCCTCTAGTATATCTAGTCTTCTGCTTTTTCCCGTTATTGTTGTTGTTAAATTATTATTATTTTATTTTTTTATTATATGTATTGTATTATTATTTTTCTCACAAAGTCTTCAATAGACTGGCTCTAATTAAAAAAAACTTCAACATTAAGGAATACTTTTAATTTCGATACATGGCAAGTTTCACAACCAATTTTTATATAATCGTTTCAGGAGTAGAAAAACTGAAAATTGCCACTCGCCAGTATGCTCGTCGGCAAAACAAATGGATAAAAAATCGAATTGTGCAAAGTATGTATGTGCTATCAGAAATGTCTGTTTTATAGATCTGGTTAATTTTTATTATTTTATGTTGGAGGTTCACAAATTTAAATTAATGCCATTTTAGATATTTTTTTTTTTTTTTTTTTTTTTTATTATTTCTTCTTTCTTTTTAAAACAATGAAAATCTGTATTTGGTGGTCATTATTTTTAAAATCAGTTTTAAGTGTAAAATAATTTTAAGTTAAAATTTGGAAATTAAATTATTACAATACTGTAGTTAAATATAGAAAAAAGGAAAGAAAATTTTATGGTCTGGACTTGAGTCAGGAGCTCCGTCTTGATGCTTTAACTATTAAGCCACTGTGGACATGGAAGCATTGTACATTAACATGCCCTTTGATACATGCATATATCAAGTTGGAACTAACGTTTGGACATATATATGGGTATAAAGCATGTATCCCTTGTTCTTCAAGTTGGAACTAACGTTTCTGTTATTTGATGGGACAGTAATAAGGTGGTTTGATTGCTGATAGTGGAATTTTCTTTCTTATTTTCAATATTTTAATTTCTTAATGCCTGGAGGTATATGGTATGCAAAAAGTCCTCCAAGAACTGTTTGCATGTACTATAATAGTGCTAATTTTTTGTAGGAGGTGATCGCCAAATTCCTCCAGTCTATTGCTTTGATGTTAGCGATCCTTTAGTGTGGGATACATTTGTGAATCTCCCATCTGTTTCTTTAGTTGAAGCCTTTATCAAGGTATCTTCATGCCGTGTATTTTTTATATATACAGTATCTTTAGCCATGAATATGGAGAAAACACTCTATTATGAAAGCATTGTGATACACAGAAAAATATGCATAAAATTCAGACTTGTTTTGAATTTAATGTCTGGTGTTGATCTCCTTCATAGAATTTGAATGTACAGTCGGATGCAAAAAGGTTTTTACCTAGGTCAAAATTGTTCGGCTTCCTTAATACTTCAATCCAATGAGATTGCTTTTTCCAGGTGTCTAGTCGAATACACTTATTATGGAACTATTCCATTAAGTTTTTGCTTAGCATCGGGGTTAGGCAAGTTTTACGTCACGTGCTCAACTATGTTGACAAAAAGATTGTTTTGGCTGTTCTGATGAGAATTTTTGTTTTATTAATAATAAACTAATCTATTTGGTTAACAATGTAACATAAATGGTGCACAGTATCAATATAATTATATGTGTCATCAAGAGATAAGCTGATGCAGCGCTCGTTATGGTGTGATGAGGAAAGTTATTTTACAGGTGTAAGTTATTTTCTTTTGACTGCTCGAAAGGTTACAAATCTCATTTTTTGTGTGTATATAAAGTAATCAACGACAATTATTCCAAAATCAACCGAAATTTTTTATATAACTAGATGGATCCCGTCAAAATTTGACGGAGAACAACCATATTAGTATTAATCCCCACCTCTTTAATTAAAAAATAATAAAATAAAAAATTGTCAAAGCAACAAATAGAATAATCATTATGCACAAAGAAATAGAATAATCAGAGCTTAAATATTTCATTATGCACAAAAGAATAAGAAATGAGTTAATTAAATATATAAAATCAAAATAGCTTTAAACTAAATTTCTCTGAAAGTATTAAACTGAGACATAAAGCGTCAGCGGATAAAATGATCAGTTTTTAAAGCTCTTTCTAAAGATATAACTTTTAACATGACATTTTCAGTGGTTTTCAGTAATCACAAGGAAATGTCATAAAATGATCAAGGCAGGATTTTCTTTCTGCAAATCTTCAGTTTATTTAATTCAAAATAATGATTGAATATTGTCTCATTACAACAATCCCTGGCTTCTGATGGATTGTCGTAACTTTCTTTGTTGGCTTCAGATGCGCAGAAATGCCAATTTTGCTCTTACAAAAAATGGTTTGCGTTTTAATATATAGAATTATATATTTTAATAGTAGAGAATATTAAATGATTTGAACAAAAGAGGATTTTTGTAAAAATAACGGTGATATGAATTAGTGTATATTTTATTAAAAACTAAAATATAGAATAAAGCATGACATGACAATTAACATGAAAAGTTTTTTAAACCCTCAAATAAACAGATCAAATTGCACACTTGGGTGAAAAAATTTTAATCTGTTTATGGTGTTCTTTACATAAACTGTTTAAAACTCAAACGAAATCAAAAACGCGATAATGAACAACAACAAAAAAAAAATGTCTATCCATACTGGATTAGAACTGTGCTATTCGAACTTCAACGATTCTGCTGTCAGCCGCTATTGCTTATTATTATCAGGAGGGAGCACGCAACGAGCACATCCCAAGCGTATACCTGTGTCTTCCACTCTTGTGTGGCCTCTTTGGAAATGTTGACACCACATGGCGACTGTCTCGTACAATGTGGCATTGTCACCATAAACGCCCACTAACTCCTGATGGATTTGTTTGGTGTTGTTCCCCTTCAAATGCAGGACTTTTATCCCAGCTTGCACCTCCAATTTTCTAACAGGCTGTGCCATATTGCTTTTGACGCTCTGGCGGCATTTAGCGGTATTGCACCAAATGCCAATTTGTATCCTCCAGTACTTGACGGATGTCTCTTCCCAGTGGCACCATACATTTTCAAAAGCGATCGTTCTTTCATGTTGATTATAATAATTTTATGACTTCCCCTCGTATATGTACAAGAGGTTTTGTGTCTCCTTTCTTAATAAACAATCTGCTTTTCAAACCATAAAAGCTTTTAATATATATTCAAGTTGATCCCAGTGTCTTTGACAATAGTGTGTTTTTAACATGAAAGTGTGTAGTTTTGAAATACAGCATGTGATTTAAGAACATCAAATTATATGGTGTGCCCAAATAAAAAGAAGACTTTCACTGTAGCACCGTTGTATTTAATCGAAGTTAGTAAATATGCTTGTCGACAGATGTGGCGTCATCCTGGCTCCTCACGTCCCAAAATGGCTCACTCTGAAAATAGTGATGCTCAGTTTCTTTTTCGACAAAGAAGGACCCATACGCCTCGACTGGCTAGAACGGGGTGAAACTGTTAACACTGAACGGTACTGCAACAGGTTGCTGAAGCCGAAACAGGCCATCGAAAACAAGCGCAGAGAGCAGCTCGAAATGGATAGTGCTACTCCAGGACAACACTAAACCACTTGTGGCCAAGAAGACCCTCCACCTGCTGGATACATTTCGATGGGAAGTCCTCAAAAATCACTGACAGGTCATCGGTTCACCTGCGACAAGGAAGTGCAAAACACCATGGAAAAAGGATCCGTATGCAACCCAGGAGTTTCAACACTGAAGCCATCATTCGCTTGTTACCTCTGAGATCAGTGCATTGTGATCAAAGACAGTCGTTATCAAGTTACACATTAACTGTACGTCAAATATTCTGTAATTAAAATATTCGTTAGATATAACCGTAGTCTTCTTTTCATTTGGGCACACCTTATACATGTGATGGGACCTCCATAATTTAACCCTTTTGCTGCGTTAAACAGATATGTCCATTCAAAATTTTAAAGTTGGTATATTTTTGCAACACAAAAGTTGGAGAACAGTTTCCGACTAGTTTCGCCATTTATTCCCGGCTTTCAAAATTTTATTATCTTTACCTGTAGAAAATTGGATCTATCCCACAGCCTTTAAAAATTTCTTATTATGCTGTGAGAAGTGAATACTTACGTCATACCAGAAAGGACAGTTAAATTTAATTACAAGGTGAAAGGGTTAAATAACAAATTATTATTATTAATAATTATTTTTTGGAAATTATGCACTTTTATTCATTTGAACAACAACAATAAAAAAACATTAATATAGGGTGAAGTGCCATCAATTGAACCCATATCAAGGAACTGTTCACCTCCGTACAAAAAGACTATTTTTAAGTGCGAAGTGTGTGACAGAATATTTATTGGAGAAAATCAGTGGAATGGTAGAAATATTTGAAATTTCATTTAGCAATTATATATATGCTTCAGAATGAGATCTCCAATTATTTTTAAATGTCTCAAGATCATCAGAAACAGTAAACTTATTTCTTTTTTTACAGCTCATCTTAAATCAAAACGTCACAAAAAAGTGATGGCTTCAAAGAACAGATCCTCGACTTTTCATATGGAATCTTGACATCAGAGATGTTGCTGAAGTAAAAATTGTAGAAAACGAAAAATTAAAGTTTGGTAAAACGAAAATTATTTGTCACTTTTTGTCCTGTTAATTTGATTAGCTAACTTGATTGTAAAACATTAGAGCTGGAGTATTTTGAACTTTTATTTTATTACTAGCTGTTGCCCGCGACTTCGCCCGCGTGGTCATTGGGAAGTAACTATGAGTTGTGTGACCCGATAATTGGTCTTAAGTGCAATTAGAATAAGCACAACCTTAGTGCGTTTTAACAATACAATAGCACCATCTAGCTGGGTTGAGGGGAATTACAAAGCAAAAGCAGGTAATTTTAAAAGGACTTAGGAAAGCGATGTTTTCCCGTGGGAAAGAGATATTTTCCTGCGGAAAAAAGTAACTTAGTCACCCTCGAGCCCTCCGACTATCTCCATACAGAAAACCACATCAATCTGTTGCTCTTTTTCGATGTGAAAGAAGGACAAACAAACACACTTATAATATTAGTATGGATTTATTGATGAGCCAGAACACTAGATCACCCATCTAATATCCTGGTGCATTTCTGTGCCACCAAAACAATTCTGGCCTACTGAGGGAGCATCCATAAACCATGTGGCCCAGTCGGGGGG
>JAHWFO010061744.1:555155-586610 GCA_023313115.1 Rhysida immarginata | reverse complement strand
CCCCCCCCCCCCCCCCCCCCCCCCCCCCCCCCCCCCCCCCCGAGTCCGAGCCCAAGTTATATAATTTATTTATATGTATTTTATTTGGCACAATTAAACAGTACAGAACACACAACAGCATTATGGATGTTTATTTCCGTTATTTAGATGTGCTATGTATCCATGGCACCATGCATGCAAATTGAAGTCATAGTACTTGGGCTGTGAGTTGTATGAGGCAGGCATGTTTGAAGTAGCCGATGAAGACGACGTCGCTATACCAAATGCCAATGAATGTACTCTCCATAAGCCAAATATCGACTAGATAATTAGGAATTATCTCCACAAAACATCTGGATTCTGGAACTGTGGACCTAAAAGGAGGATTATGTCCCCAGCTGAAAGATTGTGTTTTAGATTGGACTCCTTTGGGTGGAAAACTGTCTCATATAGGGAAACTGTCTCTCTCTCTCTCTGTCCGCTGCATATGCTATGAATTCAGAGTACCCACTCGTTTTAGATGAGGTTGATGCTGCTTTCAGCAGGAGAGGGAGTGCATGATTTTAGTGCACATACAGGAGCTGATGACAAATGTGAAAAGGTAATATTGAGAAACCCTGATTAAAATCTGAATGGGAAGTGTATATTGGGAGCTATGAGGAAGACCTTTGCAGATAATACATCTTGAAGTATAAAGAACTATCCAGGATCCAATGATTGTGGCAATGTTGAAGATAGCTATGATTGCTTCATAAGCCATTACGTGTGCCACAGGATAGTCAGAAAAGGACTGCATGATGAAACTGAAGTTCGAGAAGCTCTCAAAGGAAAGAAGGAAACCCCTTTGCTATGGCTTGCAAATACGTCATCAAATCAAAAATCCTGTAAAACAGCAGTAAAGTTACAGGGTCGAGTCATATTATTATGACCACCTCCCCCTACGTTTGTCTTCAGGGTTGCCCAGCCAAGGAACTATGTCACGTGTTGGGAATTGGTTAGGTAACTATATAAGGTAGGTTTCCACTATGTTAAAAACATATCATTCATTGCTGCAATGGGTAAGAAACGTGATTTATCAGATCTGGAAAAGGGGATGATAATCGGCTTTCGGGCCAAGGGAGGCAGTATTTCGGAAACCGCGCAGTTTGTGAACTATTCTCGTGTTGCTGTGGTTAAAGTGTACCATGACTGGGAAAATGGGACCGTTCAGAATAAACGGTATGGGAACTGGAGCACTACGTGCCTTTGATAAGAGAGTTGCAAAGGTGTGTGAAGGCCAACCGAAGAGCTACAGTGGACCAACTTACTGCTCAAACCAATGAGGGTGCTACCAAACATGTCTCTAAAACCACAGTACAGAGGACCCTGCTACGTATGGGCATCCGCAGCAGATGGATGGTCACCGCACCCATGCTGACGAAGGTTCATCGCCAAAAGTGGCTTCAATTTGCCCAACAGTACAGAAACTGGACCACTTCTGACTGGAAAAAGGCTGGTTTCTCCTATGAGTCACGATTCTGCTCCACAGAAGTGACGGCTGTTGGCAGGTGAGGCGAGAAACCTCCAAGAACAAACATCCTGCAACTATTGTTGGACGAATCTAGGCTGGGGCGGCAGCATCATTGTGTAGGGAGTGTTCTCATGGAATTGTCTAGGCCCACTGATACCTGTGGAAGGCACTCTCACCCGATTTGGTTATTTATCCATAATTGCAGATCAAGTACACCCATACATGGCAACTGTTTTCCCAGAGGGGAATGGCAGGTTCCAGCAAGACAATGTGACGTGTCATACGGCTGCAATTGTTTGGGGGTGGTTTGAGGAACACGACTAAGAGTTCCAAGTATTACCCTGATCCCCTAATTCCCCAGACCTCAACCCAATCGAGAACCTTTGGGATCACCTCGATCGTCTTGTGCATGCTATGGAACAACCACCGCTTACCCTTCAGCAGCTATCGGATGCTTTACAGTCTGCATGGCAACAGCTACCAGTAGAAACCTACCATAATCTTATGGACTCACTCCCACGCTGTCTAGCTGCTGTCCGTGCCACTAAAGGCGGTTATTCGGGATATTAGCTGGTGATCATAATAATGTGACTCGACTCTGTAGTAGCAAGAGCTAAAATCGAGTGTTGGTAGTTCGGTGAGAAAATGGAGGCAGATTATGGTTCGGCAAATCAAGGTATTCTGGCAGACCATCTGCCGCCTCCGTGAAAGAAGTCTCGTTATCACAGACTATTAAGAGTTCGGTTGGGAGGCTTCTGAAAGGGAGGAGAGTGCTTTGCTTCACTTCTTAACCTGGTAACAACATCAACTGAAGCACTTGAGGGTGCATCTTGGAAAGGATATCCATGGTAGTATCACCAAAGCAGTAGTTAGACAGGCAATTAAATTGCTGAAGGCTGGCAAAAGCGGTAAATGATGAAATCCGATTGGAGACGTTAAAGGTTTGAATCGGGATGGTATCCCGTGCATCACTGTGGGTCATCCTATCTCTATACCAACCAATTCCAATTGCAAATTGAATAAAGGCCTCTGAAACATGCTGAAAGAGTATAATTTTGAATTAGCCTCCAATAATCTGGAGTCTTATCAGCCCTAAAGACAAATCCAATCCAACGTCTCTATCTGAAAATTCTGAAATGCTATGCCGTGTATAGCATAAATACAGTCGAACTTATATATCTCCAATTTTTACGGGAACAGAAAAAATTCGGGATATGGAGAGTTTCTTTTAAATCAAGATTTATAGGCTAATAAAGGTACTGTGAAAGTACAGAGAACAATAGAGATAAATTGGTGCACGCGTATAAGTGGTGCTACTAACATCAGAAACTGCACATGCTCATATTTCGCACGCAACAGAGACCTTGCCAAGGAGATCGAAAAAGTTGTTTGTAATGCACGAGAATTGTCTAACGTTAATGGAAGTGACATCAAATTTCTTCGTTTTTGTACGAAAATTTGTCATGAAGAAAAAAATCTTAAATCTCTTATGTACCAGGTGATCCTTATAATTATTAAACTATTTACAATAAAACGACGCGGTTTGCACAGAAATGCTCAGAAACACGGGGGATTTTTGTTTATAATGAAAAATATTTGTTTATATTAGTTTCATTTTTGACCAAAAGGAGGTGCTGGAGTTTTAAATTCGTCTTGAATTCAGCTTCTTGAATCTTCGAAAATCGCTTGTGTCGAAGCGTCTCTTAAAGCAACATCAAAATAACATCCTTAGAACCAAGATAATGCGCGATTTACTCATCTGCTTATTTCATGCATGATAAGATTGTATTCTACAACAAACTCCAGCGCCACCTTTTGAAAGAAGGTTATTGCCTCAGGTAAACTGTGGGGTCAGTTGGCAATAAACAGAGTTTAAATGCGTGAACCAACATTACATGAGTTTATATATTCGTATATATTTTTTATTGAACCAATTGTCGATTGTCATGAAGAGACATTCCCAAAGGCAATCAACATTACACGAGTTTTTTTTTGTTTTAATGCTTGTTTAATCTCGATGTTCAAATGGTTCTCTACTGCCGTCCAAAGTAAAAAGGCAGTATCATGGAAGAAGTAGAATGGGAAGAGAAGCTCTTAACACATTCAATGCTAAATCAGTGAAATAAGTACAGCGCCAATTCCCTGCTGCCAAGCTCTGTGTACGACGCACGGCTGTCAACCGCTCGGTTCGAATATTTGTGAAATGCTTTGCGGTGCGGCACTCCAGGCAGACGCCATGGCGCATCTAGAGCCGTACGCTGCAAGGAATTTTTGAAATCCGTTTTAAGGCAGGTTCCCACTAGCGCGGAACTGCGGCAGAAATACCATGCGTGACGTAAGCAGCGCGGTTTTGACGTCATACCGCGGCGTAAAAACTACTGTCTAGAGTTGAGATGGATTCAACTTCACCGCGACAGTAAAATCCGCCGAGGTAGCGTCCGCCAATGAAATCAATGCATTTGTGTGACGTCGACAATCTGTCCAGGATGGCGACGCATTTGGATAGTATTGTCGAGGCTTCCAAGATTATACGTACTATTGTATAATCTCGAAAACCTCTGTATCGTTTTGGAGCGCAGCAATCTTGGTAAACATTATCAAATAAACAGCAACACTTTTGCTTGTATCTCCGTCCATTTTTGTTTATTTGCAAAGACTTAAAACACTACGTCCATTATGGGAAAACATTAAGCGATTGAAGAGGCTCTTGGGCTATAGCTTAATGTGCCGCGATAGTGGGAACTGATCGGCGGAATTACCGATGCTCTTAACCGCAGTGGTTTAAACTGTTCCGCTTTCCGCAGCGGATAGTGGGAACCAGCCTTTAGACTATGATTTTACTGTCGCTGTGAAGTTTAATCCACCTCAACTCTAGACAGTAAAGGCCGGTTCCCACTAGCACGGAACCGTGGCGGAAATACCGCGTGTGACGTAAGCAGCGCGGATTTAACGTCATACCGCGGCGTTAAAACCGCTACCGTCTAGAGTCGATATGGATTCAACTTTATCGCGATGGTAAAATCCGCCGAGGTAGCATCCGCCAATGAAATCAATGCACTTTGTGTGACATTGACAATCTCTCCAAGATGGCGACGCGTTTGTATAGTATCGTTTAGGAGCACAGCAGTCTTAGCGAACATCATCAAATAAACAGCAACACCCTTGCTTGTATCACCGTCCATTTTTGTTCAGGCCTATTTGCAAAGACTTAAAACGCTACTTCCATTTTTTTTATGCGTCCGTTATGGGAAAACGCTCGAAGAGACTCTGATTGAAGAGACTATGCCGCGATAGTGAGAACTGATTGGTGGAATTACCGCTGCGCTTAACCGCGGTGGTTTTAACTGTTCCGCTTTTCGAGGCGGAACCGGCCTTTACGGTTTTTACAGCGCGCTATGACGTCAAAACCGCTTTGCTTGCGTTCTGCGGGGTTTTTCTGCTGCGGTTCCGCGCTAATGGGAACCAGCCTTTAGCCTACAAGAAGTAAGAGGCTAAGCGTTAACGATAAACCCGTGTTTTTAGCAAAAGGCAAAAACTAGTGATAGAAAAGGGGCGTTCAAATTTGACCTGGACTTTATTTTTTGTGAATTTAATTGTTGTAAAATCTAAACTTTCATTGTTAGGATGGCAACAGATTTCAATGTACATCATTGTTAGGATGTACTGCCTGTCATGCAAATGCAGCACCACTCATCCTGTTGCCAAGACAACCGACTGTTTGTTTAAACAAAATGGCGGACAGCGATGTGTCAACAAAAGTGAACAACGAACAATCATCAAGTTTCTCCACAACGAAGGTGTGAAAGCATCTGAAATTCATCAGAGACTTCAAAGACAGTTCACCGAGTCATGTTTGTCTCGCTCATCCGTCTTTGCTTGGTGCCAAAAGTTTGAAGGAGGGCGGGAATCCACCAGCAATGAGCCTCATAAGGCAAGGCCAACAACTGCTGTCAATGATGGCATTGTTGCACGAACGAATGAGCTGATAAGGGACAACAGGCGGATTCATGTTCGAGAATTGGCTTCAATACTGAACATCAGCACTGGCAGTGTGGAGATCATCCTTCATGATAAGCTGCAATTCAACAAGATCTGTGCCAGATGGGTCTCTAAGCAACTCTCCGAGGATCACAAAACCACCCTTGCTGTTGCAGCAATATGACAGGGAAGGTGACAACTTCCTAAGGCGTGTTGTGGCCACTGACGAGACATGGATTCATCACCATACTCCTGAAAGCAAACATGCGAGCATGAAATGGCGACACACGGACTCACCACGACCCAAGAAATTCAAGATGACACCGTCGGCAACGAAAGTGATGGCGACTGTATTGTGGGACATTAAGGGTATCATTCATGTCGATTTTCTGAAGGACCAGGCCTCCTTACCAGTGGTGTTTGTTTTCTACAAGACAATGCCAGACCACACACAGTCAAATTGATTTTGGACACACCGACGGTACTCAAATGGGGCATCTTACCACATCCTCCATACAGTCCGAATCTCTCCTCTTGCGACTATCACCTTTTTGGACCATTGAAAGAGTTCTTGGGAGGGCAGAGGTTCGGCTCCAATGAGGAAGTGAAAAAGGCTGTCCTGACGTGGTTTCGACATCAGCCTGAAGATTTCTACAGAACTGGTATCTAAATGCTCCCAGAACGCTGGAAAAAATGTGTACAGAACCAAGAAGCGTTCTTTGAGAAATAACTGGTATGTTTTTTATTTTTTTGTAGTTTCCTGATTTTATAAAAAATAAAGTCCAGGTCAAATTTGAAAGGTCCTCGTATAATGTCAGTGCTTAACATCATGCAAACAATTGTAAATAAACATCATATTGTAAATGCTGTCGACGAAAGTAGTGACGACGATGGTTTGCTTGAAAGTGTTATGGAGGAAATCGAATAACCTGAAAGCTTCTCTGCAGTTTATCCATCTACATTCGCTGTTTCAATTTTGATACTTGTGTTTCCGTTTTCACATTGCTCCTCCGCCATCTTGAATACACTGAGCAACCTCAGCTTCTGACTATAACAAAACGACAACTACAAGTAAACGTATGGCAATGAAGAGCAGCGTGCACGAAACCATGAAACGCAGCGAGCGATGTGGAACAGCCTGTGCACGCACAGCGTGCATATTGTGCAAATCGTGCTCGATGGAGAATGCGCCTCTAGTCAACGGTTTAGGTTATATTAATTATAATTATATCCTAAATTGTCTAATTTTATGGATAATATGAACTTATGTAACAAATAGTTATGCAAAAATTATTAAATCTGGTAGGTCAAAATATGAAAAATAAGTAATAAAAATTTCAAATCGTTATTTAAAAAAAAACAACCGAATTTTTAATTACTTAGTGTTTCATTTAGACCAGGGACGTCCAAATCGTGCCTGTCGCCCGCGTGCAACATAAAAAGCTCGCGGACAAAGCTCACGGGCAAAGCCGAGGAGATAGTCCAAAATTCAGGAGGGGAGTGAGTATAGTTTTTCCTATGCAGTGTTGCCAGACTTAAGGGGGCGATTCCATTAAATGAGGCATTATTTCTTTTGTTACCTATACTTGCTTGTTTTTCGTCTCGCATAACATGCCGCACATTCCGAAAAAGCATAAAATCACTGAACCACTATTTAAATCTGAGTGGACGAATCTGTTTTTTTTTGTTTCATTGTTCACGGATGGGATTCTAAATGCTTAATATGCAATCGTGTCCTATCGGAAAAAGAAAATACAATTCTACCTGACATCGAGAAAATTGTCACATTAAAACGAAGGAAATAAAATGGTAAACTGCCTCGTTTTTTTGTTTTTTTTGTTGTTTTTTTTTTACAGTGTCGAATTGATAATTACAGCAACTCGACACTAAGGAACTGATCCTAGACAGCAGGCCTGATAAGGGAAACGTCATACATTGTTACTTCATCATTAGTTGACCCGAGGCCAACGAGAGACAGGCCAGGGCACTCAAAAGTCACATGATCATCGGGGTCTGGGCAATAATCCTTCCTTCATTGTTTCCAACAAACGAAAAATTACTGATTTGTGACGTTATCACGTGTTAAGTAATATATTCATTTTATGATAAATTTGGTCACAGGAATAATAGAAGGTATTATTCAGTTTCTTTATGAGAATAAAGTAATATAAGTGTTTTTGACGTAGTAATATACGAGGCATGTTTTTTAAGTAAGTACCGTTTTGCGATTCCGCCGCCGCAGCGTTACGGTCGGCGTTCCGCGCATGCGCGCTGGTTAACTACATCTCTTGTCTACGCACTGACGCCATTACAGTCTGATTCTTCATTGTATACGTTGTTTACTGAGTGTTTAAGATGCCTCCAACAATCGTGAGTCCCGCCGATTGTGAAGTACGGGCTGTTATACGATTTCTTAGTGCGAAAGGCGTAAAACCGATCGATATTCATCGTGAGATCTGTGAAGTGTACGGACAAAACATTATGAGTGATGGAATGGTAAGGAAATGGGTGAGAGCATTTAAAGATGGCCGCACAAATGTGCATGATGAAGAACGGAGTGGGCGTCCTTCGGTCGTTAATGAAGATTTGGTGCAGAAAGTGGACGAAAAGGTGAGAGAAAACAGACGCTTTACAATTTCATCATTGTGCGACTGCTTTCCTCAATATTCTCGTAGTGTTTTGTATCGCATTGTGACTGAGAACTTGAATTACCGGAAATTGTGTTCACGTTGGGTTCCAAAAATGTTGACGGATTTGCACAAAACCCAACGTTTAGGCAGTGCATTGACTTTCCTTGAGCGGTACCACAATGAAGGTGAAGATTTTTTAGACCAAATTGTTACTGGTGACGAAACATGGGTGGCCTACGTCACACCAGAATCGAAACAACAATCCATGGAATGGCGACATTCATCATCACCCAAAAAAGTGAAGTTTAAGCAAACAATTTCTGCCCGGAAAATCATGTGCACAGTTTTTTGGGACAGAAAAGGAGTATTGCTAGTGGAGTTTCTGCCTCGTAATGAGACAATCAATGCAGCGTCTTATTGTGAGACATTGAACAATCTGCGTCGTGCAATCCAGAACAAAAGACGTGGCAAGTTGAGTAAGGGTATCGTTTTGCTGCATGACAATGCCCGTCCACATGTGGCTAATCGGACCAAAGATCTCATCAAATCTTTTAAATGGGAAACTCTAGATCATCCTCCATACAGCCCTGATCTGGCGCCCAGCGACTACCATTTGTTCCTGCACTTGAAGAAACACCTGGGTGGTCAGCGTCTTCAAGACGATAACGAAGTCAAAACATTTGTGATACAGTGGTTAACAAGTCAGGCGGCAGAATTTTATGAGGAGGGTATTCAAAAACTGGTGCCACGTTATGACAAGTGCCTCAATGTTCACGGAAATTATGTAGAAAAGTAGATTAAGGTACAGGCTTTCATGTAAAAATAAAATTATTGCGATATCTTTGCACGTCTTTTTTTAATTCCAAAACGGTACTTACTTAAAAAACATGCCTCGTATTAAGTTGAGATAATTTAAGATTATAAATTTGGATATTAATCGAAGACACACGATTGTGAAATAGCAGGAGGGGTGGAGCAATGACAGGAAGAGATGTTCTTTTCGAGCTTAAGTAAATATTGTTGATATTAGTCATTGGATTCCTCGATAGATAGATATATTGATTTTGTTTAAGATTTTTTTGTGTCATGGATTTCATGTTGTGTTTGAGGTCATTATTATTTTAGCGATTTGTTCACTTTGGAACTTGTAAGTTGTGAAAAGGAAAGGAGACCGGATATGTGCGAGGCGATAAATAGGAGAGAGAAACCGAAACTTTTATGAGTACTGGCGAGTCGATGACAGGGGGAAGCTGAGCGCTCTCCGCCTGGGTCGATTGGGGGGGATGGTCAGCCAAGATGCGCCGAGGCGGCTGCGTAACCTCCGTAGCCCGTCGAAGCCATCAGGTGGCCTCTCTTCCCAAATCTTTGGGGCTCGTACAGGCTCATCAAGTACAAGTGGTGAATATGGGAATAAAGGGACTAAGTCATTAGGTAGTCCAATTATGAGTCCTGTTTGAGAGTTGGCTGAGGAAGGCTGCGCGCTTTCTCCTCTCGAGTGGAACAACAGAACTTATGGAAATTGATTGGGAATAGCATTGGCGAAAAACGCTGCTGTGTAACTTCCACAGTTGGCCAAGTAGTTAGGCTAGTTTCTAAGTTCAATTTATGGAGTGAGCAGGCTCATCAAAATAAGTGGAAAATATAATATTGGGACATTATGGTATAGAGACTCCCGATTGGACATTTGACATTATAATATAGAGACTCCCGAAATAGTGTTTTTTTGAAACGGAACTTAAGAGAAACGAACCCTAAGTATTATTGAAATGGAACCTGTATGCAATTGATATTCTTCAGAGTCGTCATTCATGATTAGAATCAAAACATGGAAATTGGAACCCCTACATTCTTCAGAGCAATTGGAAGCAAGTAACGTGATTTTCTTCAAGCGACAGGCATAATTAGGAACCCGACATTGAGAGAAGAAGACAACTACATATTTGAGATCTTCTGTTGAACTTAGTGGGGACACTTTGAGACTTCCAGTGGACTCACTCACTAATCGATCCGAATTATCTTCAGGTGTGTTTTCTGTGCTTCAGTGTGATAAGTGATATAATTTATGGCCTGTTTAACACAAGAAGTGTTTTTGTGCATTGATTTGGATTAAAAGTGATCATAAGTCTGCAGGTGTTTGAGACTACGCAACTGTAAGTAGAAATAAACTTAAATGTGTAAGATTTCTCTGGTTGTCATGACAAAAGAAAAGTATAATACAGAACTATTTGAAAGAACTTTCTTAGAATTGAGTTTTAATTGATACTATCTCTTTCCTCAGAGCAATTGATTTTTATTGACATTTATTCATATTGTGCATGTTATCTTAGTTATAAGTATCTTGGGAATATTAATATTAACTTTCTTCTTTACGATAAGATCTATCTACTTTCTTTTTACTTAGATTTAAGACTTTATTTAATTTTGTATCTCATTGGTGATCTATTTAACTTTGAATAAAAGACAATTATTTGATTCCAACCCTTGCTTTCCTTATTGAAATAAATAAGTCACAGCCTGCCATTTTAAAAAGAACCTAACCTATGCCCTTGATTATGCATATTGATTTTGTTTGAGCATTTTTGTTGAGCTAGCCGTCTTTGAATTCATTTCATTGGATTCTGGTTCTGATTTGAGAGAAGAGGGGGGGTGGTCCACTCAAACTGATTGAGGTTGCATTGGCACCCATTGTAGAATTTTAAAATCAATGACATGTAGTTACAGATTGTTAAAATCCGTGGAGTGGGCCCAGACAGTAGTTCATCTAAATCGTGAGGGTCTAACTTGTGCCTGGGTGGGTTGTATAGGGAAGTAAACTTGACCTCTCCAACATCAGCATCTTTGATGACAATGGAAACTGCTTCCATATTGACAAGGTTAGGTGTGACAATCTTAGTGTGATTAATACCTTTTTTGACAACAATAGCTACCCCACCAGAGGCTGGATCTGAAACTATTTTAGGGGGCCTATCTTTTCGGTAAATATAGTACCCTGGTAGATTGAAAGCCTTACTCTGCTTGAGATGGGTTTCGCACAAGAAGGCAACATTGATGTTCCAGCTTATGAGGAAATCGTAGAACTCATGACGCTTGCGAGGGATGCCCCTCGCATTCCATATAGTGCAACGTAGCTTACCTTGATTTATAACTTTGTAGGGATGTCTATCCATGATTATTGTCTTGTCTCTGTTTGAGTGGTCTGTGGCAACACTTTTACACTATCTTTTAACATATTCATTAGGTTACCCAGATACCAATTCGTCGTAGTCAGCGACTCCCTTATCAATAGAAGCAGAAGCAACCGCAGCAAAAGTTCTTCCTTCAGCTATTTTGGAAGTTCTATTCCTTTTAACTTGTGGGTATTTGGGACACTTAGTATAACTTGATATGTGCTGGCCTTCACATCGAATACATTTAGACAATCGACAATCGAACAGTGAAGTGTACATTTGTTAGGATGGGACGAAAGCAGCGCTTTCACAAAGCTCATCTAACCAGAATAAACTCTAAATGAAATACACTGAGGTAGTCAAGAAGCCTAACCAACCCAAGCGGTCTTCCATATTATACAAAAAAGAAAATAAGATTGACGATTGTCAGAAACAAAAAACAAACGAAATAAAAAATACAAGGAGAAAGAAGATTATCACATCTTCCAGTAGTCTGGGAAAGAGACGTTGCCAATATCTTCAAAATTGATGTCAAGAACGTGCCTCGGTTTACGATACTTCGTATGCCAGTTCATATTCATAGAGTTCTTCAGTATCCCTTTCACAAGCTTATTGTCGTGAGTCTTCATCTTCTGTATCATAATCAAAAGGAGATCCTGTATAAACTTTCCGATATGGGCCATGTTTAAATCCAAGTGGATGGATTGGTTTTTCACCGTCCTTCTGTCCAGCTGGGCAATGGTCCTCAGGGTAACATTCTGGAATGACTGTAGTTCACTCCATCTGGTTTTACAGATAGTCGCCCACGCAGGCATGCCATAGAGGAGTATGGTCCGGATAATCGATTTGTACAGAAGTAGCTTGTTGTCAATGCTGAGGACGCTGTTGCGACCCATGAGAGCTATGATACTGTACTTAGCCCTCTTCGATTTGTTCAGAGCATAGGACATATGCTGGTCTTGAGTCAATGATAACTCCCAGATACTTGTAGTTGACCACCCAGTCCAGTTTCTTATTGAACAGAACAAGAGAATCTGGGGAATGCTTGAGCTTCCTATTGAGGTACAAAGCCTTGCACTTTCCGACGTTAAGGTTCAACTTCCAGCAGTTAAACCAGTCTTCGAACTGCTTCAAGGCGCACTGCAGCCGAGTGATAACGTGAGCCGGCTGGTGTGCCCATGTCATAATGGCAGTGTCATCCGCATAAAAATACAGATTACAATTATCGGGTTTCGGGAAATCATGTACAAAGTAATTAAATAGCACAGGCCCGGGGACAGAACACTGAGGGACACCGGCCTTTACAACACGGGGTGTGGAAAGATTTTCTCCAACTTTGGCTTGATAGGATCTGCCGCCAAGAAAGGATTTCACCATCAAAATCAAATCGGCAGGGAACCCGTCTCTGATCATTTTGTAGACAAGGCCCTCATGCCACACTTGGTCAAAAGCTTTACTGACATCGAGAAATACCTCCCCACAGTACCTGGATAGGTTCAGGGGGGTGCTCAGGTCTTCAACGAGCCTCCATATCTGCATCGGACAAGAGTGGGCAGCACGAAAGCCAAACTGCTCTTCCCGAAAAAGGTCATTTGCTAGACAGTGATCTTGGAATCTGACGAGGATCGCTCTCTCCAACACCTTGGACATCGAGGGTAGCAAGCTAATAGGTCGGTAGCTCGCGGGAATTGCAGGATTTTGCCCCTGCTTGGGGATACTCAACACAATAGATTTCTTCCAAGCCACAGGGAAGTAAGAAAATTTCCAGCAGTCGCTAATGATATTGGTGAGAAAATCAATAAAGTTCTTTGGGAGATTCATAAGGACGTTATTACTCATCTTGTCTTTTCCTGGAGCCTTCTTTTTCAGTTTACTTATGATGTTGGCGATCTCTCCAGCCTCGATGTTGTACTTCGTTAAATGCTGCGGGACTTCATCAAAGTTGACAATACCTTCTTCCACACGCTGAGACATGATTTGGCTCTCGGGCTTATCGTTGGTAGGAGTAACAAACTGCATTTCCAGTGAATCTGCAATGACTTGGGCCTTGTCCTGATCAGTTTGCACATAGTCACCTTGTGGAGTACGTAGTGAAGGAAGCGTATCATTCTTCCTCTTCTGTAAAGCTCTGACCATACTCCAAATGGAATTGTCGCGAGCCGACAAGCTTTTGAGTTTTTCATTCCATCTAGCGTCGCGAAGCTCTTTTATATCCTCTTGGACTCTTCGCACTAGCCTGTTATACTTGGTTTTGAGCCAAGGTTCACGATAGCGTTGCCATAGTCTACGGGTCCTGTTTCTTTCAGAAATTAGGCGTTGGATTCGATGAGGAGGTTTATTTTCTGATGGATACTTACTAGCTTCTATGGCACTGTTAATACATCTGGTGATGTCTTCAACACGTTGATTGATGTCCTCTGTACAGTAAGCAACGTCGGGATGGCAGCCATATTCCTTAAGAATATCTTCGTAGAGCTTCCAGTCTTGATGATGTATCAGTTCCTCTCGGAAATTTATGTTGACATTGTCAAAGTTCAACGCCACAGGCTTGTGGTCAGAAGAAAGGTCATCAATCGTGAAGATATTGTACGGTTTGAAGAAACCCTTCAAGAGCGAGATGTCCAAAACGTCACTACTAGGGGAAAGATATTTATATTCGCCTTGACTCGGCTGTAAGCCAATCAGGCAAACCTAATTTAAAACATCTTATCAGTTTTTTGTCATTGGCTGTCAGACAGGCAGATTTTTTGCATAAAAGCTGCAATTTTGTCAATTGAAAATATTCCATTCACAGTGGAACAACTGCGAGAAGCTTTCTTCTTCTTCATAAAGTGGTAAGTTTCCTATACATTAGTTACTTTTACTTAAGTTAGCATAGATCTAAGTTAGCGTCTAACTGTTTTTAGAAAAACTTTTTTAGTTAGTAATAATTTTTACGCAAGGAACATTTAAATTGCATAATCGTGTGATTAAATTAATCATATTAATTATGTAGAATCATATCTCAGGTGTGACGGAAAAGAATCAATCATCATGCCAAAGGACACACGCCAAAAGACACATGCTCGTTCTGGAAAAAGCGAGGTATGGAAGTATTTTGAGAAGTCTATTGTCAACCATCAATGAGGAATTGGTAAACTTATCATTGGACCAAAATAGCGAACATCAAAATAGATGTGTTACACTCTCCCAAACAGAGCAAAATGATTGTGATGACATTTGGGGATATCATGACAATTTAATTTTCCATCCAGCAGCAGATTTCAGAACTGAAGAGAGAGATGGAGGTTATAAACTCAGTTTAAGGCAGTATTTAGATCAGCCTTGCATACCACGGAAAAGCAGCCCCTTACATTTCTGGTCTCAACTTAAGTCAGTTCATCAACATTTATACGAAATTGCACAAAAAAGATTGTGTGTGGTTGCCACTTCCGTTCCATCAGAAAGACTGTTTTCTAAAGTGGGTAATGTCATTACTGAACAAAGAAATAGATTGTCTCCAAAACATGTTGAAAAATTGATAATTTTGAGCAACCTCCTGTATAAGGAATGGCCCAATTAAATGTTCTAAATGTGTAATTAATGTATTTTTCATTCTATTGTTAAATAAATGTTATATTTTTTGGCAAAAGATGATAATTTTTTATTCTTGATGTTTGTTTCTTTGAGTACTCATAATTGCAAACTATCGCGATAGCTAACGATAGACTATCGTGATGCTATCGAGTTAACTAAAAAACTATCGTGATAGTACTCTCGATAGTTATTTTCTCACTATCGCCCATCTCTACGGAGGAGCTAGGTGATCCAGTAGGGTGGGAAGATGGCCTTTTGGATGTCATCGAGGAGGGTATTATTCGACAATCGAACAGTGCAGGTAAAACGAAACGAGTGGTCCGAAAGCAACGCTTTCACTGCCATACTCGTCCAGAAAGTAACCACGGGAAGTACACTGAACTAGGCAAGAAGCCAGATGAAACCTAGTTAAGTCATCCAGAGGATAAGATGGAGTCCTTTCCTATCAGGACGATAGTGTTGATTGTTGATTGACGAGGGACAAGGGACACGAGGAGCTAGGAGATCCAATATTCGGGAAATATGGCCTTTTGGATGTCGTCGAAATTGATGTCCAGGAGGTGGCGTGGACAGCGATGTCTAAGAAGGCTTCTGAAGGTAAGCGGGTGCTCAAGAATACCTGCAACCAGAGGATTGGGATGGTCCTTCATCTTCGGAAGCAGCTTTTTCATCAATTCCTGGACGTGATTTCCAATAGGAGGTATCTCAAAATCGTCGGCAATAGAAGTATTTGTTGCAACTCTCCTGTCGAATTGAGCAATGGTCCTCAAGGTAACGTTTTGGAAAGTTTGGAGGTCCTTCCATCTGGACTTACATATTGTGGCCCAGGCAGGCATACCATATAACAGAATATTATTTTACTAATTGTGGTGTTTATATGCAGAAACGGCAAGGGTAAGGCCGCATGGGATTGGTCGAAATTAGAATGGGTAAATGAGGCAGCCAATGAGAAGGCATACACATGAAAAGACGTTTAATCATCTGAAAACTTTCGGATTGGTTTGTGAAGTACATCCCTAATTTTTGGCATCGATAGTTTGTGAAATGCAATCCATGTTCCCGAACCATCGAAACATCGATCGGTCGATGGATAAAAACATCGGTCATTTAATAAACATCGATGGCATCGCACGGCCCTATTTCACAATAGGATCAGAAAGACATCTCATTTTCCACTTTGAAAGGAAAATAATAAAATAATGTCAATATGAAAAAAATTGAATTTTTGAAGGTGTTTGCTTGTGACATAACACTTATGAAAATTCCCCCTACGCTGCCCCCCCCCCCTCCCCCAAGAGCTTGGCATTTTTTGAACTTAATGATGAAAAACTTTCAACTTAATGATCAAAAACTTGGCATTTTTTGAACGTCCCCTAAGTATATTTCCAAAGAATTGATGAAGGTACATCATCTTAACCTTAAAGGCAAGAACAGATTAACCGGCTTTTTAAAGCCTTAAGGTACGTCCCCCTTTCATCTGTTCTTGATTAAGATTAATGAAGAATTTTGTGGGCAGCAAAAAAGCTAAGGTAGAAAAAATAATAATAACAAACTTATGTCATCGATTATAGCGGAAATCTTATTAACCGACTTCAAAAAAAGGAGATTCTCTGTTTGACCCGTACGTATGTTGTATGTTTGTATGTTCGCGATTTTCTCAAAAACTACTGATCAGATTTGGATGGGTTTTCGCTATTCGACTGAATATTTTTCTGGGAAGGTTTTTAACCGACTTCAAAAAGGTGATTCTCTTTTTTCTTTTTAGCTCGGCACAGCGTTTTTGAAGTCGGTTCATTTTTTTTTTTTTTTTTATTATTATTTTTTAAAGTTCTTTTCCCCATTATTTAGCATGGTTAGATTGAAAGACCGTGGAGAAAACAGAACTTTATATGCAATTTCATCAAGAGATGTCGTTGCTTGCTTTATGTCAAGCAGATGCAGTCGGTGATTTTAAGTAGTTTCAAGATACAAAATCTCTACCGTGTCTGATTTCAAGTAATTTCAAGATTTCCTTGTGCCATTGGTTTTACTTGATTAACGCTTATTGCGACTAAATAGGTCCCCAAATTTAATTTTCATTCTTATAATGAATGAAAGACGTCAAACAGCCGACTACCTTTGATTTGGAAGATGCAAGTACTCATGTGGCTCGATATTTAGATAACGAACTGGTAAGAAAATCATTTCCACGTGTTTTTGTAGTTCTTCAATTTTAAGCATGAACTTTTTTTAAAGTTTTGAAATTAAATTACTGCAACAGTCACGTTGGATTCACCTATCACCACCTTCAGAATTAAAATGCCCTGCCTTTCCCCCTTTGTTTTCACCAAGAGAAAGCGTAACTTCACCGCCAAAATTTGGAATTTAACCCTAGAATACTAACCATGAGCAGCATGACCTTGTTACTAACTATACGTCTCCCAGACGTACATCACATTGAAATGCACTTTGATTAGTTGTATTGACTGAAATAAGGAGTTTTGTGTATTTATTTATTATATAATAAGTACTTTAGAACAATACATTTATTATAAAAATTGTTCATTAACTATTTAACAACTCTGTAAAATAGCAATATTAAAAAAACAATCGATATAAGAATATTCGAAAAAAAAAAAAATGTATTAAAACGAATTTTATAGTCTAAAATGTTTTAAAAGACAAACGAAAAGAGATATTTCTAGAATTTTAGAAAAAAATTGAACTTAATATTGACCTTTGAGGAATACCATTTGTGATCTCAGAAACTGAACTTTCAGGATTATTTATCTTTAGTTTTTACATTCTATTCGTATGCATTCCTTTCAACAAATTTAAACATTGTCCTCTTATACCATATTGTTTTAATTTTAAAAACAAAATATCACGATTAACCAATTCCCAAGCTTTATTTATATCCAAAAAATAACTGCTGAATTAAGACCATGATGAAAGCATTTATTTAATTTTTGTGTCATTTCAAATTTCGGGTTGACTTCTTTTTTCTATAACCATATATTTCTTTACCAAAAGTATTGTTCTTTTCTCAAAATTCCTCAAGTTTTTTTTAATCCAATGTTTAAAAATATTTTGTAATATTATTACTGATGATAAACTTACTTACTTTTCAAGCCTGCTTATCCGTTAGGATCACGGGGGCAGCAGCCCTATGGAGGATCTCCAGCGATCGCGATCTTCCGCCATCAGGCACATGTCCTCCCTGGTAATACCCAAGCGACTCGAACCGAGATTCTCCATGTAGTCTAGCCACCTGGTTCTAGGCTGACCCCTTGATCTCTTACCCACTGGCTTGGAAAATAACTGCCGCCTAGGGAGGCCAGTTGGCAGCATCCGTATCACGTGGCCATACCAGTGCAAGTGAGATCTCTCAGTGCGGAGAAGTAACGGCTCAACACCAAAAGACTCCCTTATTGTGCTGCTGTGCACTCTATCTAGTAGGGTAACACCTGCCACACCTCTCAGAAATCTCATTTCGGCCGCTTGTACCCACAATCGCACTCTTTCGGTCATTACCCAAGCCTCTGGACCATAGGTGAGAATGGGAACAAAGATAGATTTGAAAACTGAGAGCTTGGCTTTGTTACCAGCTCGCGTTTCGTTACCATGGATCGCCACATTCATGTCTGACACAGCTTACTGCACCGATCCGAGCGTCCAATTCTTTTTCCTGCCGCCCATCACTCGTGAATGCAATCCCGAGATACTTGGACTTCTCCACCTGTCTCAATGGGTCTCCCCTAACATGGAGAGCGCACTGAGCAGGCTGTCTTGAAAGGACCAGAACCTGAGTCTTAGCCACACTGATCTTCATCCCAGCTTCTTCACATTTGGCTGCAAACCCGTCTAGTGCACGCTGAAGGTTAGTGCGAGAAGACCCAAGGAGGACAAGGTCATCAGCAAAGAGCAACCTCTCCACCAAGCAGTCGCCCACACAAACACGCTCATCGCCTTGGTTGCCCCTGTCTATCCAGTCCATAAAGATAATGAACAAGAGGGGCGACAGTAAGCACCCTTGGCGGAGTCCAATACCAACGTTGAACAATCTTGACTTAATGCCATTCATCCGGACACACATCTCTGAGCTTTTGTAGAGAGACATGATAGCAACCAATAATTGCCCATCCACTCCATACTCTTGCAACACTTGCCAGAGCTTCTCCCGAGGAACTCCGTCATATGCTTTTTCGAGGTCCACAAAGCAAGCGTAGACATCTTTTGCATGCTCCCAGGATTTCTCGAAGATTTGCCTTAGAGCAAAGATGTGATCCATCGTGCTGCGGCCAGGTCGGAAATCACACGGTTCCCCCGACAGTTTGGAGTCTACTATTCCTCGACCTCTCTTCTCCAGACACTTAGCGTACACTTTCCCAGGAATGCTGAGCAAACAGATGCCTCGATAGTTATTGCAATCTCTCTGATCTCCTTTTTGAAGATAGGATCACAATTTCTGTCTGCCATTGCTTAGGGGCCAGGCCAGATGTCCAAACAACCTGACACACCCGAGTCAGCCACAGGATACCATCCTGATGTAAGGCCTTTAACATCTCGGACCGGATTTCATCATCACCTGCATCTTTACCAGTCTTCAGGAACTTAATTGCCCATCTGACTTCTGCTTCGGTGATACTACCATGACTATTCTCCACTCCAAGGTGCACCTCGTGTGCCTCAGTTGTTGCTGTCACTGGATTGAGAAGAGATGCAAAGTATTCCTTCCACCTATGCAATACGCTCTCCTCTGTTTTCAGAAGCTTCCTCTGAACTCTTAATAGTATGAGATGAAAGAGATCACCGTTCCACCATGCAGTCCTTTTCTCACTGCCCTGTGCCACACTCAGCCGCTTATGACCACAGCACAATGCAGGCAAAGTAATCACAGCCATTTTAAACAACTGGCACTCCTCTTCAACAGTACTGATGATAAACATTTCGGAAATAGTAGTTTGTTTTTCGTAGTATGGACGAACCCGTCAGGCAATTGAAACGCACTCTTATAAACTAAGTTTACAATAAACAAGAGATTTATTCAGAGAAATGCAAAGTGTCTATCATGAGTGGAGTATTCTATTATCCGTAATTTTATATGTTGACTCGACTGTAGTTACCTTGGAAGAAAGACTAGAAAGCAATCTATTCTTTCTTCCATGACAGTTACAGCTGGTCTCACTAATCACTCTAAACAAACAAATGATAATTATAATTTTAATATAAAATGTATATTTACAATGAAATTCTATAGCAATTTACATTAAAATATTTTTAAATTAAAAAATAGACAGTATTATTGTAATTTCATATTTTTTGTGTCCCCCACCATTTCTGCGGGATCAACTTACCTTGCCCTGGGCTTCCATTACGGAATGCTCTCTGGTGGCTGCCTCCGTAAACTCAACTAAAGTTCGACCCCCAAGATTTAAATAGGTTTTTTGGCGTTTAAATAAAAGTATTTTTTAAGTAGCCCAAACTTCCATTTAGTAGCCCAAGTCTTCTATAAAAGTAGCCCAAAAAGTCTAAAATCACAAACTTCAAAATGTAGTAGTGCCGGGCTTTCAAAAATAGCCCATTTCGCTACTTGTAGCCCAATCTGGCAACACTGCTTCCAGGATCAAGATTACCAGAGATCTAGGATTGCCACCTCTTCGGTTTTTGTCTTATTTCTCCGGTTTCAAACAGCCAATCTCCGGTTTTACAGCCGTAACTGTGGGACTCAAAAGTCACTTTGAAGGTTAGGTTAGATTAATAAATTAAACATGACGTGCATGGAGTTGTAATATTAAACATCCAGAACGATTAAGTTTGCTGAAAAGTTGTCGGGAGAATTCAAAATATACGTTCATATTTAATCAAACGTGACATTATGTATTTTTAATTTGAATCTTGTAAATTAAATCATAAGTGTTTACACATTTTTTTATCATGTAATTTACATAAGTTTACATCATTATCATAAGGTGGCAATGCGTGTCAAAACATGAAATTGCCTTGCATCCTGTGATTTGTACCAAATATCCCATGAGCAAAAGATGTATGAGTATTTTGTTAAAGTAAACTCGTAATTGTTAAATTTGTAAACGTGTACATTAATGGGTTAAGTTTCACTGTCTGCACAATCACAAATGCCACACACTCTGTTACATGTCTTGTATAAAGCCCTTAATCTCTAACAAACTTCTTTCTTGGTGCTACATACTTCACTACTAATGGACTGATATATATCCCCTCGTTTGGTGTTACAGCCTGATGCCATCCCCTCAACTGATTTGTGGCATTTACAATTTGCGATTGTGCAGATAGTGAAAATATACAACGGTACAACAAAGATGTTACATCCATATATCGAGCAATAGTGCATCATGACTGCCTAACAAAGGGTCAGCCATAAACTGTTAATTTACACAAAGGTAGACCACTATAAAACTGTTTCTATAACCCATGAACTATGAGTGATTCCAGCACATAACTAATTTTCAAACAAAATAATTACATATCCGTATCGTAAAAAAATTTTTTAGTTCTGATGTTATCAAAAAATTGTTGTATCAAAATTGTTGTTATTATTATAAATTCTTTCACCCATATTTCCACTTTCATTATAAAGTAATTTTCTTGTTTAAAAAGTTTCCTTATTTAAAAAGTTTACACTAAACTTGAGAAGGAAATGTATGCTTTAAATTTAGTTATCAGTCATATACCTCAACTGTATCCTGTATTAATATTAATATTCCTGATAACAGTTTGCATTTTGGTAATTTGGGCTTATGAACAATGCATATATGCATAGAAAAAACATAAGAATACATGAAGTGTAGCATTTTATTTTATTCAATACGAATTCAGCATACATGTATATTACAGTTGGTTAACTTTTAAAAAATTCCCTGACGTTTCCCGGTTTTCCATTCACCCTGTTAAAACTAAAATTAAAATAAACAAACACATGGTGGTATGATCTTACCGTAATGAAGATGGGCAATGAGAATAAAAAAACCATACCTCCCATTATACGAATATCCTGATTATCCAACATACAGTGGATAAAAGATCCAGCGCATAAAAACAATAAAGCCTTAAATATTGCGTGCATTAAGAGATGGAAAAAGCCAGCTTAACAAAACCCACAGACAAAATAAACATCATCAGACCTAAATGACTTAAGGTAGACAGAGCAATAATCTTAGCAATATGCTACATTGACCAACCAATGAAATGTGAACTCTGCTTCGTTAGCCCATTGGCTTAAATGATGACGTATCGTTTCCTTTTGATGCATTGCCATTTGCAACTTTCGCATGGGCTGTATTGACCAAGACATTCGAACGATCTACGTTGTAATGAAGTGATAATTTAATCAAGGGAACGTAAAATTTGTATGTTGTTCCGAGGCGTACGTTAAAGTGAGGTACGTTATTCTGAAACTTTTTAGCATTAAAATACCTAAATTTCGGCTGGGGATTTTAAATTTGTACGTTGTTCTGATATGTACGTTAAAGTGAGGTACGTTGTAACGGGATTTTACTGTATTATGATTACAGTTATAATGTTCTATTTTTTTATCAACTGTAATTTTTGTGATTCAATTTTATATAGTATTATTACCATATAAGTCCATTTAATTCATTAGTTCACTTAAGAAAAATCAATAAAAAAAGTTAAGACTTTAAAACTGATTAAATAATGATTGTATTACAGTAGCAATAAACAATAATCACAATCATATTTATAGAGTTGGATAAAGGTTAAAATTTTTATTAAAAATCAAGTTGAATGAATTTAAAAAAAAAAAAATTAAACCGACTTAACAATGAAATTAATATGGGACCATCTTGGTGCTAAACCGAATCCAATGAAAAAAGAATTTTTAAAATCAGTTTAAAAATGACGGAAATATTGATGAACATACATAAAAAAAAAAATACATACTGACGAACATAGAACCTCCTCCTTTTTGAAGTCGGTTAATAACAGGTTAACTTCCATAACACCTGTAATCAAAAACATACTTTTTTTTTCAACTGCTGTATGTAATAATAAATACATAGATACACTCTGTGGTTATTTTAATAGAATTTAAGAAGCAGAATGCTTTGGCAACTAACATGTAAGGGAAATTAATAAACCATGCATTTTTTTTTTAACTTTTAAACAAGTAATAGAGAATGCGTAGGTCTTCAAGTGAAGGCCTTTGATCCATTGCAGAGCTGTAATATTTTTACCTATGTATTTGATAATATAAGTGTTATGATGTTAAATAAATGTTGCATGGTAAAATAAAATTCAAAAATGCAACTTTAAAAAAGGGGGGTTCCTGATTTTATGACACAGTTGCCCCCGTTATCACCCTCAAGTTCACCCTTCTCTTTGTTTCTTATCTCAAAGAAAGAGGAGACGACGCTGTCACGTGCAATGCGATTACCCTTCGTGGAGTCGCGAGTGCTTGGGAAAGCCATGTGACCTATTCGCGACAGGATGGTTGACCAGTAATGCGTTTTTAAGCCAGCTGTCACATTGATGACGTTCTAGGCCTTCATGATGTCAATTTTTGTGATGCTCCGCCTACTTTCATGACGCGACTCTTGACCAGTAACACACCCTTAGTTGCCTATTTCAGCAGCAATTATATATTCGGCACTTGTCGATACATGGAATACTACTTCCAGTAAGGCAAACAATATGGTATACGAGGACAATGCTTAAATTTGTTGAAAGGAATGTATACCAATAGAATGCAAAAGGTTAAGGTAAATGATTCTGAAAGTTCAGTTTGTGGAATCACAAATGGTATTCCTCAAGGATCAATATTAAGTCCAATAATGTTTAACATTTTTATAAATGATCTAACCAATTATGTCCTTAATGCACAATTTTATATGTATGCAGATGATGTTGCTTTACTAACTATGCATAAAAATGAAGAAAAAGTTTTAAGAGATATGCAGAAAAATTTAGCTCTAACAATTAAATGAATAAAAAACAATAAGATGTGTTTAAATCTGAATAAAACACATTTAATGAAATTTATAATTCCACATAAACAATATGATAATTTCTTGACGCAAAAGATTTTTTTTTTTATTTTCCCCATAAAATGGAGTGTATGGAGAGCATGGAGGATTAGAAAGATAATTGCTTATGTAAATGTCCAAAAATCCAAGAAGTTAAAAGCATAAAATATTTAGGATTAGATATCGATGCCACTCTATCATGGCATATTCACATTAATAATTTGGTGTCAAAATTACGCAAAATCTTATATTTGATGTTTTTTGTTAAATTTTACTGTTCTCTAAGGGTTAGAAAATTATTATATCATACACACTTTGAATCAAAAATACGCTATGGTCTGTTGGTTTATCATCATGGAGCATAATTTTCAAATGTAAAAGACTTGCAAGATAGAATTATAAAATCAGTGGTTACTAGAACACATTTAGAAAAAAACAGCTTATTAAATACTTATAAAAAATTACTAATACAAAAAGTTACAGATCTGATTATTATAGAAACTCAGTATGGTTAAAAGTGAAACTCAATATGGTCTAAGAAGACAATACAAATATGCAGTACCAAAAATCTTTAACTTATATGGTGCAAGAGAAAAAGAATATTACATCCCACAGATTTTTAACAGACTCCCAACATGGATATTACATTTAATAACATATAGTGTGTTAAAAAATTGTTTATTAATTTGGAAAAATTACTTGTAATTATTAGAATTATTTTTGTTATTTGTAAACTTTATTTGTATATTGTATAAAGTTGAATTTGTTTTTGTATGTTATTAAGTATTTTGTTCTTGGTTATATAACCTTTGGTCCCTATAATTCCATACAAGCCTTATAGTATCGGCCTCGGTGGCTCAGTGTGTTGCATGATTGCCTGTGATGCCCGAGTACGCGGGTTCGATCCCGGCCAAGGACGACGAGGATTTTTCAGGGGGAAATCCTGAGATCATGCACTTCCTTCGGAAGGGAAGTAAAGCCGTTGGTCCCGTGTAGTTGCTTGCCGGTTGCACGTTAAAGAACCCTTGCAAGGCAAAATTTGTGGCCCCTATAACGCTGTCCTGAAATGACCACAGCAGTTGAAAAGGACGTTAATACCAAACAAACCAAACCAAACCAAGCCTTATAGTAGGCTTCGAGATTTGGGATATACAGTTGAATTGTATAGAATTTTAGATAAATAAAAAATAATAATAACAATAATAATAATTATTATTATTATTATTATTATTATTATTATTATTATTATTATTATTATTATTATTTTCATCTGTGGTTTATGTTCCCTTCTGTGCTTTTACTCTGAGGGTTTTGTACCTATGCTTTTACTCTGGGGGGGGGGGGTTCCTCCCTTGTACTTTAAGGTTTTTTTTACCAGTGGGTTGTATACCTGGGGGTTTTGTCCTATCCCTCTCCTCTGTGTGGAAGTGCACCATTCTTCTGCGGTGCATTGTTCAACCCATAGAATATTTATGTACAAAAACAAACTTTATTGAAAAGTAAATTAAAATGAAACACCTCTTTAAACTGTGGAAACTTACTGCATAATGATAGAAAAGAGAAGGTCATCACTTCATTTGCCCATTTCAATTTGTAAGTTTTGATTAGCATAATGGCCTGGTGCAAAATCCAGTGAATATGGAGCATGAGGCAGCCTTTGGAGTGGCAGTTGTGTGGTGACATGTGGCTGATTAAATTAATTTTGAGAAAAGACATTTACTTTTTTTCATTTACAGACTTTTTTTTTTTTAGGAACCTGAACTAATTTTATGATCTGATAATTTACTAATAGAAGAATCAAAATGGAAACTAATTTTCATGAAAGTAAGCTATCATTCACATCTTAATAATTTATTCCCGACCCTGTATTATTTATTGCTCCTATTGTTTTACCAGAGGGGTCTGTAGAAAAAGTGAAAGTTTTATCTTTTGCCCACCATCGAATGGCGGAGATGGTAACGCTATTGGAAGCAGTAAAGACCCAAAGTGGAACGAAACGAGTCTTTCAACGTTTGCCACCATCAATGAGGAGACGAGCAATGAGCCACAATGTAAAGCGAGTCCCACGACAGTTACGTGAAATATATCAGCGAGAAGTAAGTTTGGTTTGGAATGAGTTTCATTGTAAGAAGGAAATCTGCATGATATTCATTAAAAAGCGTTGCTAAAGAATATCATGAGAATCCTTAATGATATTAGCCCTTCTTAATGCTCTAACACTTAGTTTAGAGGAGAAAAATTCAGATCTGAGTTGACTTACATATTCATCTTATAAGCATATAAAATTGATTGATTGACACATCTATACAGGGTATATCTGAACGGTCTGTACAAACAGCACGAGTTCCTTGTAGCCAGAAAAGCAATATATGTCCCATGAGCATAGGTCACAAACGCTTCCTTCTGGAGATATAACCGTGCGACGTTGTCCTACATGTCAACTGAACACAGTTACGTTGTATGCCGATAATCGAGGTGTGTGTGATAATCTTATCCAACCTTCATTGTTTCCAACAAAAGGAAAAATACTGATTGTTAACATCCAAGATGGAGACAATGAAAGTTGGATTGTTGCTAGCACCCAGTTGGTAAGGTGACTTTTTCCCTTTCAGGCCTTATCTCGTAGGCCACGCCGATAATGCAACACCAACTACGTTGCCTGTGTACCAAGCAATGTGGGAGGATCTACTGTTTGTTGAGGGGAGAACTGATAAGTAACTACCAGGTTGCATTTGCATCAATGCCCGTTTGTCGTGAAAGAATGTGTAACCATGGATCATATTCTTTGGAAGAACTAGCGGATATTCATCTGGTGTATGGCCGTGCCGATGGAAATGGAAGGTTAGCAGCTCAAATGTATCAGGAGACGTTTCCCAACCGCCGAATGCCAAACCATCAAACATTTGCAGCGGTTGATCGGCGACTACGGGAAACTGGGCAATTAACACCGATAGTAGCCCATGGTACTCTAAGAACTGTTCGCGTACCTGATGTGGAGGAGCGCATTTTAGCTCAAGTTGACGACAATCCTAGCACCAGTACACGGAGAATTGCAGCAGCGGCACATGATCATATGGAGGGCTCTGCATGAGCAGCTACTTTATCCATATCATCTGCAACCGCAGTGCTCCCGCTAGCCTAATTTAGGAGAGCGCTGCGCCCTGCCGCGAGTGTATTGCACCCTGCCGCGAGAGCATTGCACCCTGTCACGAGAGTAGTGCGCTCGTTCCCAAAAACAGTGCTTTTCCGCGAAAATAGTGCTTATCAATATGCTCTTGCTCTTCCATGTATCCTTCTGCCTGATTTTATAAAACAGAAAGCACACAGCAAGCCCTGCTTTAGGCTTAGCCCTGCCCCTGCCCCTCGTCCCCCTTCCCCATGAGATGCCTTGACACTGCATGATGTGCCCTCTTGTTGCAGTTGACACCCTGCCCTCTGTCAATTTTAGTGGGAGCACTTAATCGTCCAGGGGCTTTGCCTGCCAATTGTCAAGCAAGACTGGTGTTTACTCGATGGTTCGTACTTCAGTGTGTAGATCCGGCATTTGCGACGTCCGTGCTGTTTACGGATGAAGCTGGCTTTAACAGGGATGGAATCATTAATTTCCACAACAATCATCGCTGGGCAGACGAGAATCCTCATGGTATTGTGCAATCTCGGGATCAGCAGCAATTTAGCCTGAATGTGTGGCCAGGAATTGTCAGCGATCACCTGATTGGGCCATACTTTCTACTGTGCAGACTAAATGGAGTGGCTTATCGTGACTTCTTGGAAAACCAACTTCCAGAGCTTTTAGAGGATGTGCTGCTGTCTGTACGACAACATACGTGGTTCATGCATGACGGTGCACCACCTCATTTCAGCCGACTCAGTGGAGACTTCTTAGATGCCACCTACCCTCGTTGATGGATAGGCCGTGGAGGACCAATACCGTGGCCAGCACGTTCGCTGGATATGAATCCCTTAGACTTTGCTTGTGTGGGGCCACTTGAAAACCCTTGTTTATTCCACCCCCGTACCAGATGTTGATACTCTTTGCCAGCGGATCGTGGACAATTGCGATGTCATCCGTAACACACCTGGTACACCATAGCCCACTTAATATGAAATCACGTTTATTATGAAATTATTCTCTGGCCCGACCCCATGGATGTAATTTACATGTAAAATTGCCCCAAAATTACGAACATTATTTTATGAATATACGGTTAATATGAAATATTTTTGTCAATTTTTTTTTGTTTAAAACAAGGTTTTTTTAAATACAATACGAGGTTTTTTCACGAAAATAAGGTGTCAAAAAACGGGGGGTCGTCTTATAATCGTAATCTTAGAGTTAGAAAAAAATTTGGTCTCCTCCTCCCGATAGAAGAGTGGCCGTTAAAAACCTATCTGTTTTAAGCCTAAGCACAAGATCAGCAATATTCTATAATAAATATGTAAAAATGATCACATCCTTTATTTAGATTAATAGAAGCAAATTATCACAAATTTTGAATATTACAGTTCAGAATTGTTTATTAACGTAGGAAATTACGCAGAAATTAACTTTTTTAAGAACTTCTACTGCCATTGCTATCCCAGAAGCCATTGCCAACTATGGTGTCGGCCCTTGAATAACAATGTGATCGGACGAAAATGTGAAGAGATCGTTTGAATTTCACTCTTTACAAAAGCGACAGATACGGATAATTTGCTTTTATAAGTCAAGCAATTTACGGTGATAATTTTTTGACTTAATAAATGTTAGAAATTTTGATAGGCAATGTCAGAAAATCGAAATGAAACATCAATGGTATCGAAAATTCGATGGCCGAAACTTTTTGAACGTCGATACTTTCAGCTACTCCATTTCAGCCATGTATTAATAAATCTAATCGAGGCACGCAAATAAAAAATTTTCCTAAGAAATTGAGCATGCAAACGTGCGACTTCTTTAGTGTATTTTCTTAAAGGATGCGTGCACATACCGCGTTGAATGAATTAAGATCGTTTTTCTTATCCCAAGATGATGCTCTGGATGAATCGCTAAATTACTTTTATAACTGGAACGATTATGTAAGCAAAAAATTAATTGTTAAGAGTAAACAAACCTTGATAACGGATTATTTTGTCTAGAACGCAGAATAACAATAAAAGATAAATTGCCTTTCCAAATTGTCTATTTTTTGTCTTTCTCTGATATTACGAAAAGATTTTTTGTTCCTTAGGATTTCGTATTAAACGGGTTATGGTGTATTTTCCAACAGGTTCGCCAGTCAATGCAACGGCGTGAGCAGGCCTGTGTGGAACCTAACGGTGGTCATTTTGAGCATGTACTTTAGCACGTCTGGACTGTTCTGTTATTGTACAAGCCGGAAATAACCCTAGTTTGTAATACTGAACGGATTTGATGTGACAATTGCGCCAGCTCTAAGTGTAGAGAAAAGAGTGATTGGGCTCTAAGGAATTCCTGAAGTTAGTTGGCATCGACTATAGACCATTCTGAAGTTCATTCTTTGAAAATTTAAAAAAAAAAAAAAAAAAAAAAAAATGTGAAATTGGAAGAATGCAATCAGTGAAATTGTAACAAGAAGTTTAAGAGGAAAAGGAATTTTCCTGAATATTCATAAATTTGTTTAAGCTGAGATTATAAAACTATATGAAAATGTATTACAGCATCATTATAAAAATATAGAGTGAGGCATTTATCTTGAGACAACTGAATATCTCTGAAACTAAGCATTGTACGAAAAAATGTCCAAAATCAAAAGTGAATTATTTCGCGAGGGAAATTCATTAGTTAAAAAATTACCCCCGCCCCTTGTGAGGGGGGCGGGGGCTGGGGGGATGGAGTAACTTTGAAATCTTAAATAGGAACCCCTATTTTTAATGGTATATTCAGATTATACACAATATTCGAGAATTGTTTTATTCTTGATCCAACCATTTAGGAGATAGAGGCCCTGAAAGCGTGGAACTTTTAAAGTTTTGAACCCAATTTTATCGATGAAGACAAAGAGATAGAGAGTGGGTCTTACAGACATTCCTATTCTATTTTTTAATGGTCTTTAAGAATCCGAAGTCAGGATTTCAAAAATCCAATATTTTTCAATACATATGCATAGACTCTGTCTCCATAGGACTGCTGACCCCAAAAGTTTACTTGTGCACTAATAAATTTTGAATTTTTGAAATTCTGACTTCGGATTCTTAAAGACCATAAAAAAATAGAATAGGGATGTCTGCAGACCCACTCTGTATCTCTGTCTTCATCGATAAAATTAGGTTCAAAACATTTCTTGAATATTGTGTACAATCTGAATATACCATTAAAAATAGGGTTCCTATTTAAGATTTCAAAGTTACCACCTCCACCCACCCCCCCCCCACAGGGGGGGGGGGGGGGGATTAATTTTTTAACTAATGAATTTCCCCCGCAAAATAATTAACTTTTGATTTTGGACATATTTCATACAATACTTAGTTTCCGAGATATTCAGTTGTCTCAAGATAAATGCCTCATCCTGTATGCAGGGTGTTTCTAAATGGAAGGATAATAAGTACATAGTGTGATTCCATGCATCAATAGAAGCAAAAATTCCTTATCGAAAATGTCGAAAACTCAAAATTTAAATTGCAAGTGCATCGTTACATCATTTTATGAACTTTCTGCACCAACACTTCACATAATGATCTGTGCTATGCCACGAGAAAACTATGGCAATTGTTGAGATTAAATGACGTTTTCCGCCAGCTTTTAGAAAACTTCGCATGGTGTTTAGACCCTTAAAAATTGGGTTTTCGACATTTTGGTTTGTTTTGTTTGGATTAACGTTCTTTTCAACTGCAATGGTTATTTCAGGACGGCGTTATAGGGGCCGCAATTTTGCCTCGCAAGGGTTCTTTAACATGCAGCCGGCAAACGACTACATGGGACCAACGGCTTTACTTCCCTTCCGAAGGAAGTGTGTGAACTCAGGATTTTCCCCCTGAAAAAATTTTGGACGGGGTTGACCTGCGTCCTCGGACATCAGAGGCGATCACGCAACCACTGAGCCACCGAGGCCATTTTGCATGAGGAACTTTTTATTTACTTTGATGTGAAGAATCACGCTAGGTGCTTATTGATCTTCCAAACACCCTATATATATATATATATACACCGTATATAACTAGGTTTGTGCTATTTGCTTGGATTTTTTACTTACAGAAGTGGTATTTGGGTTTCTTAAAAGAAACTTTTCATCAAAAACAATAATGGGTTGCACATTTGAATTCTTAAAAAATAACTTCTTCTTTATTTAGATTGAGAAACATGAAAAAAAAAATTTATCGAAACGGCCAAGTCGTAAGCATCGGCGACGCCCAAAAAATCTTCTTGAGGAGTATAATAGGCGTAAACGTGATCATACATGGTTGGAGACACATATATGGCATGCAAAACGATTCCATATGACTGATCGCTGGAATTATAAGATTGCTGAGAGTTCAACTGAAAAAGGGGTTCGTTCAACTTACAGAGCCATCGAAAATCATTGTTTCATTCAGGTATTTGGTGCTTTAATATGGTCATAAAAACAAATCTGTTGATTGGATTAAGACTATTTTGCAGCCTGCTGTTTGAATAAACT
>JAHWFO010061744.1:529989-551333 GCA_023313115.1 Rhysida immarginata | reverse complement strand
ACACACACACACACACACACACACACACACACACACACACACACACACATCGCTTTAACTATGATGTAACAATAGTCTATGATTGGCTGTGTGCGTTCAAATTTTTTCATTTTCGCGGTTTATTTTGAAAGAAACGTAACTTTGCGATTTCTTATTTTGCAAGCGTCAATACTTATACAATACAGTGAACATTACAAATAATTAAAATAAAGCAATAAGCGTTACCTATGATATGGAGGCCAACTGATTCTTGCTATGTAAGGACTGCTAGCCCACTTTAACCTTGTACCTTGAAGAAGCCGGGATTAAATGCAAAACTAGTCAGATGAAGTTCGACAAAATGTTGTACTGTAAGGCCTCTCTTTATTTCATTTAATCTTAATACAAAGCGGATGTAGAGAAAGCAGATGCTGCATTTTACTTTTCAGGATGATTCGTGTTTACTTCAAGCTCCTGTACTTTTATACTTTGTAGGCTAGCTAATAGCAGGGAGAGGTGTATATTCCATCACAAATTCCTAATACTCTGTTCACACTACAAATCTTGATCATGATCATCCTACATATGTTCAAGGTGAAATGTGCTCGAATCTTATCGACAAATCCAGGTGTTCTCACTGCAAAATTCTGATCATTACCAGGGTTATAGTTATTTTTTGACATCGGATGATGATAAGTGCTTTTAGCAATAGGCCCTTTACTGATAGGGCTGCCAATCCAGTCTTCTGTGATTAACAAAAATAACTTTTTTTTTTTTCTTTCATCTTTTGGTTTGAGACCGTCCACCCCTCCCACAACAATGATTATCGATGACCAACTAGGGTTACCGCTAGGTGGGGTAGGAGTCAAGGGTTCGGGACTGATATTAGTTGAGGGTGTGTGTGTTCGCAATGACTGCACTAACTAAATTCATGAACATTTATTTTGCTTCCTATCAGGTTCACCAGAAATATACATTCACAAAGTATGAAAGTAATAATAATCAAATAACTTGTCAAATCTCTAATTATTATGTATACCTTTTAACCAAATAAACGAGAATCTCAAAATTAAAATACTCTTTGTTAAAATTACAATGTCCACACTACTCTTATGATTTAAAACTGTTCGAATATCATTAAAATCAAACGAATAAGTTGTATTCTGTCTAATCAATCACACATTAATTATAAGGCAGCTACTGGTATGTAAAAATAGCTCTTCAAACACTGCTGCATAGGTCATGACATCTGCAACCCCTGGCTTGCACTTCACTGCACAGCACACTAATCACTCTGCCTATGGTAGGTGTCCACCCAACGCCAATCGTGTAATGCTTTGGACCACTGTAACCCCGAAGAGCACCTTCCTTGCAGGGACTGAATACTGAGCTACACCACGATATCCTGGCCAGTATACTACGCCTACAATGCGTAAAAATTACGCAGCAATAGTTTCCGTACTGATACCGGGACCCGATGCACTCATGGCGCTGAAAGTGAATGCACAATCATTTAACTCTTTAGGAGCGCAAGGTGAACATGAGCAAATTTGCAATTCCAGCAAACTAGCTGCCTAAAAATATTTGTCAACATAACTTATAATACTACAGCTACAACAGGTCAGTGTTCAACAGATCATTTAACAGTTTTGTCAGCACAAACACTATTCCGACTTTTATAAGCTGGTGAAGGCAGAGGGCACATGACGGACTGTCAATAGTTCGAACCACACTGCCTAAAACGGATCCTTCTTTTATCAACACATGCACAACATGGGGTTCCAGTAACTGAGGCTTGTATCTTAAATAAATGACTTCAATTTGGACGCAAATAACTATCATGAAACGATTTCGCCATTTGTTGACCTCTAATTGTCCACATGATCCATCATTGATGCTCTTTTGTCTCCTGGTCTGTCTTCCATGATTCATATGTATCATTGCATAGTACAAATAAAAATATTTAATTACTTTATTAACTGAATGCACAATCAATATTTACCAATTGTACATGAACTATAATTCACATGGAGGAATAGCAGATTAACTTCATTATGCATTCTAAATGAAAATAGATTGTTTCTACGATCGCTCTATTGCACACTAAAAAAACAAACGTCCGCTCTCTCTTACAACTTGACTTCGACTGTCCCGTACAAAACCAAAAAAACTTCTACCATAATTCCGTTTTTAGAGAAATCTATCCCCGTAAAAGAGCTCGGGCTACAACAATACTACATTGGAGCTTGGCAAAGATCTTCCAAGAATTTCATCCGAAGAACAATGCCAAACCCCAACAATGAGTGCCCCTGTTGCTTCCACTATTGTTGAGCAAAAGCAGTCACCAAAACATTAACGTTTTTAAAAATGAATACAATAAATATGAAAACTAACTTATTCAAACGCAACATTAATCACCAAAAACAAACAATTTCCGCATTCCAAAATTAACTATCATCAACAAACACACTACAAATAAATAAATTATACCCAGATAGGAAGTAAGAAATAATTTACACAGTAAAAAAAATCCCAAAATTTACCACTACTTTAATTAACTTTCACTTTCATTTATAAAACAAAGAAAAACTGTTTTAAAATAATTCAAAACCGAAACTCACTTAAAACAACATTTACACAAACAGTACAAAGATTAACTGCTTAAACCCAATAAAATACAAAAGGTTCCCAAAGATCCCATCTGACACCCAAGAAATAACACTGACATGGAATGTCACAGGTTCATAACCGACATTCTTGAACAAAAAGTTCCTTCTGCGCTAATTATTCATGGCTAACCGTGCCATTAATTTATTTACAGTGCTCCATCTGCATAACGGCAAATTTATAACTTAATAATTTTGAAGTTATAAATTTGCTGTTATGCAGAGGGACCACTGTAACTCAAAAATATTCAGGAAAGCAATAAAAAGACTTTGTGAGCACATTGGATTCTGGGATGATTAGGTTATGGGAAAGTTTGTGTGAAATTGCACATTTCACTTAATCACGTTCTGTTTACACTACATTTCTTATCGTGATCAAGAATTACCGTGTGAACAGAGTAAAATACAGCTTGTATCAAAATTGATTGCTAAAATAAAAAGTAAAAAATTTCAGGTCTATCATTTGGAGCAAAGCAAAATCTGGAAGGAAAGTGTGAAGGAAGAGTGTTTCTGTATCATCACGATTCATCCCCTCTCAAAGCCATTGCACCTACAAGTTTCATGTGGAAGTGCAGAAGTTCTAAAGGAGAAAGCAAGATGCGACAGCTTTGGATTTGGACACACCCTTCTGTCTTTGAAACTGTTGTTAGTGAACTTTGTATTGTGTTTAGGTTGTCAAAGACTAAAGAGAATTTGTCACCACCAGAAGAAGAATCTGAAATTGCAGCAAAAAAACAAAAGACATTGAATGAAAGTACAGAGAAGATAGTGAAATTGAAAGTGGAGGAAAGGAAAGAAGAGGAACATGAAACTTTATTTAAGGTGGCTGATTGTATAGAGTATAGCAGTAAAAAAGTTAGACTTCTCATCTTGAAAGATAAATTAAACCGATTTCGACTGTCAGGAAGTGGATCAACAGTGGTTTTACAAAAGGCGCTCAAGTGTGCCTCTGTTAAATGTGTGTGTAATGAAGATGAAGGATACATTGATGAAATTGCCTCCAAAATTACTCGAGGAAAGGTGACTAAGAAACCTTAAATGTAGTTTTTTTTTGTTTTTTTTTTAAAGCACTTACTTACTTTTCAAACCCGCTTATCCGTTAGGGTCGTAAGGGCAGCAGCCCTATGGAGGATCTTCCGCCTTCAGGCACATGTCCTCCCTGGTAATACCCAAGCGACTCGAACTCAGATTCTCCATGTAGTCTAGCCACCTGGTTCTAGGCCGATCCCTTGGTCTCTTACCCACCGGCTTGGAAAATAACAACTGCCTAGGAAGGCCAGTTTGCGGCATCCGTATCAAGTGGCGTTACCAGCGCAACTGAGACCTCTCAATGCAGAGAAGTAGTGACTCAACACCTAAAGACTCCCTTATTGTGCTGCTATGCACTCTTATCTAGTAAAGTAACACCTGCCACACTTCTCAGAAATCTTATTTTGGCCGCTTGTACCCACGATTGCACTCTTTTGGTCATTACCCAAGCCTCATGACCATAGGTGAGAATGGGGAAAAAGATAGATTCCAAGACGAAGAGCTTGGCTTTGTTACTGTTTTTAAAACAGTTAATAACATTATTTGCACAAAACTCTTCATAAAGGAAAATCTTATTTGATGGAATCATGGATGCCCAGTTTTTCTTTTAGTTTCCTAGATGATCTATCTTTTTAAAGTGTAATTTTATTAAAGTGTCTGTAGTGCTTTAAAAAAAAATATGGGGAGGGAGAGGGATTTAAAAATCAAAAATAGATAGTATTTTTGATTCTTCAATGAAAAAGATGAAGAATTCATTATACAAGGCGATTCGAAAGTCCCCAAACTCCAAGTTTAAAACATATTTGCTGCAAAACCATAGAAGATATTAGAGTATTACTGTTTGTGGTAGTTTTGTGTGATCTTAGAAACACGCTGCGCAACACGAGAGCACCACGTGACACGACGCTTCCGTGGGCGCAGGCGAGCAATGACGATATATCAGTTATGGTTATCGTGCAATAATAGAGTCCAACTTCATGCAGTAAAACTGTTGTGCGTAAAGCTCTTGCTTGTAAACAATGCGTTTTTCCGAATCCAAAGAATGGAGATCTTGCTCTACTCAAATTCTGTACGGCCCTAGCTTTAGATGTTTAGTAGCCCTCTGGCAGGCTTGAATACAAGGCCCCTTTACTCTTGAAACAGTCGCTGAAGCGATCTCCACGGAGAGCACTGCAGGGAAGCGTGAATTTTCTCCAGAAACGTGGTCGCTATCACAGACTGTCGGGCATTTTTAGGCTTATTATACACACAGTCTGTCTCATAAAACCTGTATACAAGATCATACACAGTTGTTTTCCTTGATACAGCATAGAAGCATCAGGAAACTTCTTTTAATGGAAAATAGAATAACTTAAAATGTAATAATAAAATCTAAATAAAAGTCACCCAATGTGGAGAAATACAAATGAGGTGGAAGTCTTATGGAGACTGATGTGGACAAAAAAAACACAGGTGAAGAGAAGGTCTTGCAGAGTAACAGTCACAGTAGAAACACAGGAAGATACACAAGAACAGATGACGCACATAAAAGTAGGAGAAAATCTGGTGTGAAGGTCCGATGATGAGAAGCACAGTTGAAAAACAAATTATTAAAAGTTGATGAAATTTCAAAATCAATTAAAAAAAAAAAAACGTTTTCAAGATCATTTATCTCATCTTCAGTTTATCAATAAATTTTTGAAATAAAATTTCAGTTAAAAAACATAATAATTAAAATTGAAAACATAATAATTAAATAAGACCTTCTCTTCACCTGTGTTTTTTTGTCCACATCAGTCTCCATAAGACTTCCACCTCATTTGTATTTCTCCACATTGGGTGACTTTTATTTAGATTTTATTATTTCATTTTATGTTATTCTATTTTCCATTAAAAGGAGTGTATATTTTTAATCAATTGTATATTACTACAACTCCTATTCTTATATAATCAGAAAACTTCCTTTGAAAACGCTGAATTCAACAACGTTAGTACGATTTTCTGTAAAATAACGTTCTAAGAATGTGACTCTGATCTTGCATGAGAACCATGACTAACTGAACGTCGCTGTTCGCCCACGTAACCGCCGTGTCACATGGTGCTTTCACGTTGTGCAGAGCTTTCCTAAGGCCACACAGGACTACAAAAGGCAGCAGTGCTCGGATACCTTTTATGGTTTTGCAGTAAATACATCTTAAACTTGGAGTTCGTGGACTTTCGAATCACCCTGTATAAGGACTGAACTTGCATCACTAATGAAACTGATGAACATGTAATTTTTCAGCTTCTCTTTACCTTCACAAGTTGTCATTGACCACAAGTGAAGATGATAAAATATAATGGCAATTATTAGATAAGTATTTTTTATTTGTTTGTTTTTATTATGAAAATAGCCAGTATCATTTAACCAAAAAGTAATTTACTCTTAACTTCTAGTCTACAAAGTTGAATAAGATTCTAAGTTTACGAAAAGGCAAGACGATTTCCAAGTTGAAAAAGATTCTAAGAGTTCTTTTATTTACTGTGGCCATGAACGGCTATATTAAAAAACATAAGTGGTACCAAAAATCAATTTCAGGAAATTTAATTGAGGCCTTAATAAACCTAAAAAGTCTAAATTATAATATTAGATTAATGTGGATTCCTGGCCATAGGGGTATTTTTGGAAACGAATAAGCGGACCTTCTCGCAAATGGAGCAAGAAATCACAACAGTCCATTAATTTATCTCTGGACTCAATCAAAAAAATAATAAAAAAAAAAACAGGTGCACTGCATGTGGAACTCGGAGTGGTGTAATGAAAATAAAGGCACTCATTATAAAAATCTTCTTCCAGAAATTCCGACTAAAAGATAAGCTCTAAAACTGGATAAAATAGATCAATCGATGATTTTTAGATTAAGATCCGGATATGTCGTCTTTAGATTGCTTTTATTCAAGCTGGGTATCACAATCAATAACAAGTGTATATGTGGTGAAGAACAGACGGTTGAACATGTTCTACTGAGATGCCCTCTTTTAGACGAACAAAGAAAAGTATTATTTGAAGAAATAAGATTCGTAATAAGGAAGCCCACTGAAATAGACCTAAAAATTTTACTAGCCTTAGAAAAAAATTGAATAAGAAAACAAAAGTTAATAGTAAACACCCCTTACCACTATCTTATTAATACGGACCTTCTTAAAAAACTATTATCTCCGATCCCCTGGGCGAAAATACGAAATTAAAAGTTGAATAGTACTCCTGTTATGTTTTCGTATCATCAGGCTAAAGATCCGGTGTTAAATGGATCTAAAAGGCTGTATGTGAAGAAGAAGAAGACTGTGGGCATTGATAACTGTAATGTTCACAGTCCTAGGCATGGACATCAAAGAAATACCAATCAACAAAATATCCACTTAAACAACATAAATCTTAATAAAAACCCTGACTGCTCATTTCAGTTGCAAGGTAATCTTCATTTAGTAGAAATATATTAAATCAAGCATTGATGCTTGAACATCTGTATTACTCAAGCTGATGAACATTGCATTTTCCTTTTTTTTTTTTTTTTTTCGATTAACAAAACCCTTGGGTGTCGTATACTGCTAGATCCCAATGACTGTTCAGAAAAATGCAGTTTTAGTTTTAAAAGCTATTCCACAAGACTTTTAGAAATGTTTCCAAAAGTGGATTTTGTTGTTATTGCTAAAATTAAATTTTTTTTTTTCATATTTATTTATCTGTGCAAAACTTTTACGTGCTTTGTCGATTACATATTTAGCATACAGTGTTCTCCCCAGAAAATTTTATTAGGTGGGTGAAAAGATAAAATAGCCAGGCAGACAACAATTAAAAACAAATGAGGTGGTGTGGAGCTTTTCGTGTATTCAGCCGGGTGGCAGGCCCCTTCAAAAGGGCCTAGGGAGAACCCTGGCATATATAACCTTGTTCTCCGATTGGTCGCTGGCCAAATAATTCTCTACTTCATTGGGAAGGGAAGTAACATTTTTGCAAATTTTGACAGCCTGTAATTCACAATATGTGCATTTTATTTTAGAATAACTTGTAAACAAGAATAATTAATACATAATTATATAAAATGGTAAAATATTATTACACTGATGGCTTTGAAAAAGCATTGCTTATGGACAGTGGAATTTTTGCCTAGTGCTGAGAATATCAAAACTACACTTAGGCAGAGTGGTATTGCAATTTTTTATTAAGCAATTTTTTTTTTTTTTTTAAAACTCTGAACCACAATTGTTTAAACCTGAAATTGTATGGGTATTTAATCTTAGAAGAAACCAACACTAAAACAGTTTCACAGTAGGAAAAAAGAAGCGTGACACATTTAAGCTATACTTGATATTTTAAATACTATCATATCTTGTTTAAATGTCACGTATTTCTTAAAAAACATATTGTAAACAGGTTTCTAACCAACCAAGGTTTTAGATTTAAATTTATTGTTGGCACAATACTTATCATTTTGTGAGATTATTGCTAATTATAGTTTAAACATAAAATGTTTTTTCTCTTCTCAGGCTTCAACTGGAATGAAATTGCAAGATGTTTTGATAGTCAGATTTAACTCGAAAAAATTATGGTTTTTCAGGATTTACAGTTGAACATGGGAAAACCTATACCCCAAAAGGGAATAGGATTAATATTCCCGAACCCATGTGCGAAGACCGGGTCGTCTTTGTAATACCTTAATTACCATATTTATTCTACTATAATGCACATCATGTATAATGCGATTCCACTTTCAGAGCCCAAAAAAACAGTAAAAATTTATTCTCTTGTATAATGCAATCCCCATTTTTGACTCGTACGAGAAATGAAATATAGAAGAATATACAGAAAAACCTCTTGTACAGTATGTAATTTTGAGTAAAGACAAGCAATTTAATTCATCTGTTAAATTAGTAAATGTAATATGATCGGAAAAAATGCAACTACACGTATGGATGAACTTTTTTTTGAAAGGTCACTATTATATTAGTTTTTGGCGACATGAAATTAAAAAAAAAAAAAGAATTAATTTACTGTATAATTGATGTACTGTGATGTATATTATATGCTTATTTCATTTGAAGTTGCCATTGTTTGAACCTCATTAGCCCAAAGTTAGTTTGAATCCCCCCTCCCCAGTCACCAGTCGTTGCAGCTCTAATATTAAACTCTTGCATAATACAGTCCCACAAATTTAGGTGTTTTTTTAGGCCAAATTTTTTCGCATTCTAGAATAAATATGGTACTATAATAGCCCAAATAAAAGACTGCCCTGAATTTTTGAAGGGTGTTCACAAGAAAAAAAAATGAAATAAGTTGTGCATATAAGACAAACTTGGTTTTTATTAAGTGCATTTTAAGGGGGGGGGGGGAATATAGTACATTTCAAGTATGGTAGTGTGATTTTGCATTTTTTGTTTTTTTCTACAGTTTTTAATTAGAACTTGATTATATTAAACAATTGTTGTTTTTGGTTATAATCAACAACAGTAGTTTTATCCACGGTCATTTGCAGTCACAATAATAATGGATGTTTGTTTTTCTTGGAAGCTCTAGCAAGCTAATCACAAAAGCTAGTGTAAATATTTGGTTTTGCCTTTTCTTGTCAATGGACAAATACTATTTGTTAACTGCATTTTTAATGTTTTTTAAGAAATATAATAATGGGATATACAGGTTGTCCCAAATTGATGTATACACTCTTTGAAACTTTATAACTCAGCAATGAAATGAGATAGAAATATAAGGTTTGTTGTATTTTATTCCTTAAAGTTCCTTAAGCCCGTACATGTTCAAAATGTCCACCTTCTGCCACAGTACAGTCCCAACACTGAGATCGAACAGAGCGACATGCCAACTGGATCGTAGCTAATGGAATGTCATTGATGGATTTGTGTGATACCAATTTCACGAGAGCATTGCCTCACTGACTTCTTTGGGGATCATGCATGACTGCATCAACACTCGTGTTATCAGTGGAACTTCTCTTCTGCACCGACCTTTCAACACGTCTTTGACCATTCCTTCGGCTTCAAACTTGTCTTGGAGTTTTTTTATTGTTACCCTTGTTGGCAGTGGTGTACCAAATTCAACCCTCCAATATTGTTGAACCTCAACAACATTCTCCACTTTCCAATAACACTTCAGTATCCACTTACGTTCATCGAATGAAAGTATCACTGCCATTTTGGTTTATAAACAAATTAACAACAATGAACGTGTTGCTATGCTTTTCCAGTGCCATCTGGATCATAGACAACAAACCTTATATTTCTATCTCATTACGTTGCTGAGCTATTACGTTTCAAAGAGTGTATACATCAATTTGGGACACTGTGTATATCTAAGATTGGGAGGTTTAGTGTTTTATGGTTCCACTGGATTATATAATAATACTATTATTTCATGGTATGCATTTATTATTATTATTATTATTATTTATTATTTTTAGCAGAACACTGATAAATTTTTTAATAAAATCCTTGCAGTAGTTGAAGGCTAATTAAAATTTTTCTCATTTTTAAGGTAGAAATGGTTTCCAGCAGTGATTGGTGGGTTCGCTATTTTGAAAATAAAAATACAAGTGAAATTGAAGAACAACAACAAATATGGCAAAAAGTTGACCAGTTTTGGAACGGGAGTATTTTACCCTCTGGTTGGATTCTAGGTTTGATTGCAAGAGATCCTAGAGTAATCATGCCTCCTAAGAAATTAAAAATTAATTCAACAATGTTAGTTACAGGTGATATGATCATTTTCATTATACTAGGAATTTTTTTTTTTTTTTTTTTTTTTTAATATTTATAAACATTGATAGTTCATTGTTTGATTTTTAATTCTTTCAGAACCTAATGAAATGGAAACATTATACTTGTCTTCTTCATGTCGTACATCGTATTCTCCACTGTGGGAAGAAGACGTTCGAAACGATGTAACAATTAAGAGAATTAATGAATCTTATATTAATCAATTTAGATCGTTCATGAATTTAGTTCCAGGTAAATTTTTAATGATGCCCATGTGAATACTAATTTTTCTAATGAAAACTTTTGCTTTAATTTGGTTTGTTGTTCTTAGGAAGTGAAATAAAACTTGGCAAAAGAGAAGCAAGAATTCCTTTGCTGCTCATTCATAACACGGGTAGTTATACTCAAAGATTAGGTATAAAACAAAGGAATCTTTTTTTAGGTATCCAACAAACGAAATAAGATTTAAATGTCATTCGTTTTAAATTTTCTTTCTATTTTGTTCTGATAGGCTATGGGCATGGTTGGGATGTAATTCTTCCTGCTGGATGGGGAATGGCATTCTGGGTGGCCTTCCTCTACAATGGTGCTCGTGCAGGTGGCCTACAAGATGCACGACAGATGAACCTGGAACAAGGTCGTCTTTTCTTCCCTAATGACTATCCTGATACTGAGGCAGGAAAAAGTTTGGATCAGATATGTGGAAAGGAAAGCACGGAAGCTTATTTTAGGTGAAAAGTTTAATACTTGCTAAAGTTGTTTTATCATAGAAATTTAAGAATTACAGGTTGTGTTCAAAATAAGAAGCAAGTTGGTTCATTGCATTTAGTGAACCGATTCAATGTTATCAAAAGCTAAGCTTGACATACGGAGTAATTATTAAATTTATTTATGCATTGATGATGATTAATCTTGAGCATGCCACGATGTTATTAATACACTAATCTTTCGATTTAAAATAAAACTATATGTTACCGTAAAGTTGTCCTTCAAACTCTTTCTAGTCTAAATAAAGAGAGCAGTAAAATCAACTTTATTTTAATAAATTTAATTTTATTAAGTTTTATTTGAAATCTCAACATCCAAAATTCACTTCATTAATAATCTCTGGTGGGACTGTCATAACTGAGGGCTGGGTTTGGTATTAATTTCACCAGTACTGCCTGTCAATACAGTAAAAGGATTTGGGTAATTTGACCTGACCTGCATACAGTATTCCAAACCATCTCGTGTCAGGGTTGGTATTTCCCAACTTATTTCTTATCATATTATGTTCGAATGTTGAAGCACTTTTCTTTGCCCATTTGCTACACACATTGCATGGATCTGCAAATGCCATTTCCATTAACGCTTGACTTGACTTTAAATTATTGCTTTTATTATAGGATTGAGAAGTACGAAAGAAATTGTGAAATAAAACATGTGACTTAATTTCTTTTATTTTTCTCTCTAGGCATCCACCTGCAAAGCGAGTGAATTACACTGCACTAGGCATCGTGGCTCCTTTTCACTATCCATGGGCAGTGCTTACAAAAGACTGGTTAAACGACGTTAAGAAACCATTAGAATCAATGGAATCTGATTTTTGTAACAACTATTCTGTGTTGCGTGATAGAAAGTTATTGAAACGTTTACAGAATTTATTAAGTTCATCTACGTGTTTAAATTTAGAAGAATCTGACGAGATGGGTAAACTTTATTTTTTTTTTTAATAAACAATTGCATACTAATACTATAGAACTAAACCAATAAAAAATTATTAGAACTGAAGCACGTGGAATTATACGGTGTGTTTTGCTTATAAAAGGATTAATACCGCTTATAAAAGCACAACGTACCTACGCTAATTGCAATATGAAATTTAAATTGACTGACATCGACAGCCAATGGTACAACTAAAACAGCATTTATTCTCGATAATGCCAATCAAAGTACTTTTTTTTATCAGGATAAAATGATGTCACAAAAAATGATGATGACATGTCATCACCCACCCCCTGTGTGTGTGTGTGTGTGTGTGTGTGTAAAAAAAAAAAATGCATTTCTCTTGTGTGTTATGGTTAGTAAATGAGAATTTTTTATCAAAGAATTTGTATAAATGTAGGGTGTTCTTCATATGCCCTTGCAAATTGGTTAGGTATTTGATCTATCGGTAAATAAAATTTCCCTGCATATTTTGTACAGGGCGTTACAAGCCATTAGGGTGAAAATTCTACTGGTGATAGAGGTCTGTATGTAAACAGGGTATTTTGAGATAGGGAACCAATGGTTGGAAATGTATATTTCAGGCACCACAAGATCTTGAAATAGTAACGTGTGTGAGGAACATTTTTATTAGCTGCTTTCATTTTCAGGGCAAACTCTTTTATTATTATTATTATTATTATTATTATTATTATTATTATTATTATTATTAGCTCGGAGCAAGTATTCAAAGTGGCAATCACCAGACTCAATAGATGCATTACGATGGCACATAAAATACTGCCACAGTCTTTCAAATATCCCTGGTGTTTGTTGTACAGAAGACAAGCAGCTTGGATCTTGAAAAGCAGTGTAACATCAGATTGTACTGAGGTTTCATACATCAATGACTTAAGCTCCCATAGGAAAAAAGCCAGAGGTCTCATTCCAGGATCACACTGGCCATGGGTAGAACCTCCCCTTCCAGTCTAATTTGGGAAGTTGTTGTAGACATCAACATTGGGAAGGCATACCATCATGTTACAGACACATTTGCTCAAAGATAGCAAGATCTCATGGTCCCTGAAATATGCATTTCCAACCATTGATTCCCTATCTCAAGGTACCTAGTTTGTAGTTCTCTGCCATCTGTAGAATTTTGACCCTAAAGGTTTGAGACAGGATTATTTTTTGTGTACTTTATCTTGGCTCTCTCTGAAACCATTTAGTAACAGATTAAGTTTGTAATTTTCAAATACAATTGCCAATATATTACAAGGTGTCTCAGAATTCGTTGTACAAACTTCTAGGGGAGTTAGTATGGGTGATTCTAAGCAAAAATGTTCCTATGAACATGGGTCTGAATTTGAACGATAACTTGAGATATGAAGAGAAATAAAAATGCCGCCACCAAGATCATCAAGTTAATAACTCAGGTTCTGTAAAGCCTAGATTAATGAAATTTGGGGGAATAACAGGGTACATAAGACTGTGTATACCGTTAAAATTTGACTGAATTCCAATGAGAAGTTTCCGAGTTACACAGTCAAAATTGTAACGAGTGCTAGTTAGTACTCACAAGTGAGCATGTGTTATGATGTTGAATGAGTAACTCGGAAACTTCTTGTTGGAATTCGATCAAATTTTAACGGTATACACAGACTTATGTACCCTGTTATTCCCCCAAATTTCAGAACCTGAGTTATTAACTTGTTGATCTTGGTAGCGGCATTTTTATCTAGGCTTTACAGAACCTGAGTTATTAACTTGTTGATCTTGGTAGTGGCATTTTTATTTCTCTTCATATCTTAGTTGTCATTCAAATTCGGACCCATGTTCATATGAACTTTTTTGCTTAGAATTACCCATACTAACTCCCCTAGAAGTTTGTACTAATTCCCACCCCCTTCTGAAGGAGGCTTGCTGCCCAGCTGGTTTGTGACCACCCAGCTTAATTAATGGAATAGTATTGCATAATGTTTAGTTTTTAATTTTTGTTTACCTATCTGATAGTTAATATGTCAGTGTACTCCCAAGAAAATTTTAACTTTGATGCCCCTGAAATGTATTATTATTAGTGATAAAAAAGGATTGTGATTTTAAAGGGCAACTGACATCAAAATTTTCGATACTATAAGATTAAGTAAATAATTAAACAAAATTGCATAATGCATAATTTAATTTCGAAAACTTTTATTTATTTATTTAATAAAATGAACAAATATTCGCTATATACTGAGCAGGGCGAAAAACATTCTTCAGATAGGGGGAAGGTAATGACGTCATACGAGCGAAAGGAGTTTCCAGTCCTGTAGTCATTACCGCTAAAGCCTCATTCATTCAACGGAGGTCAATCTGAGATCAACTCGAAAAAAGTTCTCGAGAAAAATTATCAGCCTTGCAGTCTCTATGATCCCTTTGTCAACTAAATAGTTTCCCAAAACGGAGTAACATGGAATTCTGTGGGAGCGTGCGCAACGGCAACTATAAAGATTCAGTCTGACCCATTTTCAAGGCAACTCAATTGTTGCTCACTCGAATAGAATCAATAGGATATAAAAGGGGAGGGGGGTGCACTGGTGATGATTCCGTTGCTCTGAACTAAAATTATAAAAAAATTATCACCTCTTAAAATTTGCAGTATATATATATTGGGAAAAATAACTGCAGTGTTATTTTTCTGGGAATTTTTTCAGACTAATTTTGCTGTAAACATCTTTTTTTAAAATCTCATAAAAATGTCAATTTACATAGAGCTGCTTATTAGTGAAATCAAAAAACGACCTTCTCTTTATTGATTTTAAGTTAAAAGAATACTCAGATAGAAATCTTAGACAAATTATGAACAGAAATATGCAAACAGTTTATTCAGGAATTGGAATAAGATAGGTTATATAGAATTTTTTTTATTTTTATTTTTTAACTACAGGAAATTCGTTTCGCGTATTTTTTTTTCTTCCCTTAAACGATGTAGACATGTTTGTATATGTGGTAAGGAAAAAATATAGTAGTCTCATTGAGGTTATACAGTGAAACCTCTCAATAGCGGACACCTCTGCCAGGGAATTAAAAAGTGTCCATAATTAAGGGGTGTCCATTAGGTGAAGTTTCACTGTATATATCAGTTCGTTAGAGGAGGGGGGAGTCTGGTGGGCGCAGCCCCTCAGTCTTTGAAAAATAAATTCAAATGAATTCTTTCCTTGGTCGCATGATCAGTCATCGCGCGATGTGCAGAAGTGAACATTAACCAATATTTATAATTAGATATATTTATGGGCACCGGTTCATCCCGATCGTAAGAGAAATTGACACGGGTGGAGAGCGAAATCATTACAATCAAGTAAATACATAAGAGAATGTTATAAATGCATTATTAATATATAAACTGACGAGTCTAATTGTTAATCTTGTAAATCTTGTAACTTTTACTTGAACATTTCAAACCGACACATATATTAATCAAATAATGAAAAATAAACTAAAATTCAAGTTTGTTGCAAATTTGAACGCGAATAACGCTAATGCAACGAGGAACATTTCAATGTAAGTGGATCTCATTTTTTTATTTGGATTTTCCAAAATTAAGGATAGAAAAATGATGATGAGTTATTCTATGTTAGATAGCCAAGACGATTCTCCAGTGTGACATCACGCCTAGCGGTGAATTGAGGCGAAGCTCAAAACGAAATGAGTTTTGAAAACTGATGTTTGAAAAATTATATTTAAAAAACTACTTAAGTCATAAAAATTTTACAAGTCGAATTAGAGTTAGTTGATGGTCCTTTATGTTATAAAATAATAAAATTGATAGGTGATTTTTTTCGTGTCAGTTGCCCTTTAACTATTTTAAGAATGAAACAAAACATGCTGGATATAGCTATCAATCATGTGAAAGACCTAACAATATTAGTTTGTGTTTAAATTTAAACATTATTGGTTTAATTTTACTAAGCCATTCAATTTTTTTAAGGTGAGAAGATAAAGGAACCTATTCTTATTGCAATCAGTCTCCAAATGTCCAGAGGTGTTCTTCATCCACATGATATAATATGCCTTCCTAGTCGAGAGGATTTGGAACATCTTACAAATGACAAACGTTTTCATGGACCCGTTGAACCCTGCCATAATGTACAGCATCTTATCAAAGAAAACAAGGAGAGAAGAAAAATGATAAAACAACGTAAAAAACTGCGTCAAAAAATAAAATCTCTGGCTGCTAAAACAGAAGCAAAAGAGATGGTTACATTACTCGAAGCAGAGTTGCAAAGTTTAAATCCGCTTCCGGAGAATCTTCTCAAAGTGATCAATGTGAGGAACTCGTGCAGCAGAGAAGTGATGGGATTTGTAACAAATGGTGGATTTGCTTTCAGTATTGGAAAGACAGTGGGATCAGGATTTTGCTCACTGGCAAGCATTTTAAATTTGATAAAGTTAAAGAGCAAGCTTGTTCTTGTTCGCAATACACTCTCTCTCCAGTACAGATTTGCTTCTGTGTCGGTAATTTAAATTAATTTTATGGTTAAAATTAAAGAAAAATTTTAATGTTTGTCCCCTTTCCTCTACCCCCTCCCCCGTCTTTTATCTTTCTTCCCAAACCCATGAACGTGGCTGCATCCTCAAGGGAGGAATCCTTTTCACTTAAAGGGTCCTGGGTTCGTAGCCCAGAGCAGTCTTACTCCTTTCTTTCTCTACTAACCTAACCTACTCTCTTCTTCCTGGCATCTTTATTTTCAGTAAAGATTGTGAGGTGGAGAAACATTAAAAATCATTCTATTCCATTTATATGCTTTATACCTTTGTTTTGAACTTTGTAAACAATTTCTTGTTCATTGCCCATTTGCACAGATGCACTAAATGTCTTTCAGTGAACTTATAAGGAATCTGTATGTTGTACTGACTTTATGTAACAAAGTTTCATTAAATGATCATATATTTTTGATATTTTGTCTACTTGTTTTTGGTGGAGAAAAAAATTCACACTCTTCACATCAGCACTTTATTTTGGTCTGTGTTCTTTCCTGCAATCTCTGATGGGTAAAATAATATTACTGTAAAAATACATATTAAAACAAGAAATTAATCCTCCCGAGGAAGGTGTAAAAAAGTAGCGGAAGCGCTGAGGTCATCTATTTTTACCCTTTTATCTGTACTTTTTAACCCCCACCCCCCATTTTTTTTAATCGAACAATTTTCTCGAACGTAGTATTTTGAAAATAAAAATAAGAGCTGTATCTTCTTTTGTTTCTCATCATATCCGAATGAATGATATACGACATGCCATAGTTGTAAAGACCAAGTGACTGCCACCCCCACAACTCCGACCCTATTGGGACAATTTGGCCCAAACGTTAAAGTAATGTTGATCTTGCTTAGAGGAATCTGCATACCGAATTTCACTCCTTTATATGCATAAATATGCGTAGACCATTTGGTCCCTTATAGTTTCCGACCCCAGTGGGCCAATCAAAACCAAACTAAATAGTGAAGGTGCACATGCCCATAGTAAGCTACATTCCGAATTTCAACCTTCTACCTCGAAAAATGCAGAAATTATGCCTTTCAATAAGTACTGTCCGCACGCCACGAGAAAACTGCTGAGTTGCTTTATGTGCTCGTATGGTGTCGCTGCAGTTGCATCTATTCAGTGTTGGTGGACAAACGGCCAAATTTGAGTCAATCCATGTTTCGTCGATGTAAACAATAGGACGATTTTCTTCTCTTATTTTTTTCATATTTCTCGGGTATCTACCTCTCCATGCAAACGTTTTCTTGTTTGGAAACTCGGCCAGAACTCATTTTTGCGCTACTTGATTTTAACGCTTTTCCTCCCTTCATAACTATAGACTGATCTGCAACTACAGCAACACCAAACGAGCACATTAAGGAACTCAGCGGTCTTCTTGTGGCGTGCGGACAGTAGCTCCATTCTTCCGCTACTTAATAATCTTCAGGGGTCTGTATACAATTTCAAAATCCATACCCATTTTTGTGAAAATACCTAGATTTCTGTGAAAATTTTTAACAAAAAATATAAAACACAGGCTTTAATTAAAAAAAAAACAAACAAACTTTTTTTATTATTTGAATTGACATTATTTACGTTGATAAATGCCCATTTTTGAAGGTAATATATTGATAAACATGATTTAAATTTTATGAAGGTACCTTTAAGCGGTACCAAATTGTCCCTGGAAAAGATCAGGGATAATTAGATAAGATCCCTGATCTTTTCCAATCATTCTAGTACAAATTCAAAAAAACAAATCGGTGCATTGATCACTCAATCTTCTCATTCTAGAGAAATATTAATCCACATACTTAGATCAGTGATTTCCTAAACCGTGACATCATACTGAAGTCTAGATTTTCTCTTGTTATGCTAACGCACCTTACACAAAGTGCCAAAAAGATACGCAAGCATAATCTATTAGTTGCTAAAGTTAAAATGTATCAACTCCTTGCATATGAAGCCCACACTATCTGAATGGGAAGAGCTATTGGCCTGTTGTGCCAAAAAAAAGGTGGGGAACCCCAACATAGATAAAGCGAAGCAGTAGCTATTAAACTATGAGGCACACTTTTGCTATTAAGTCTGTAAAAAAACAATAGGGAAATCTTTAGTAATATTTCTTTCAATATTACTATCTATTGCACATATATCTTTGAGAATTCCAGAAATATTACACACGGTCACTGGAAATCTATCAACTGACGATAATTTAAAGAAAAGTATTCCGGAAAATTTAGCTAAAATTCTACTGGGATCCTGGGGGAAAAACCCTAATGGATGCAAATTAATTTGATGGAGGAAAAGATCTATGCACATGATCTTTAATTTTAATCAACCAAAAAAATAAGTTGGAGTAGCTAACAACTGTCCAAATGAAAGCAGAGAGTTTATATTAAAAAAATTAGTTTTATTTAATTATTCAAATATGGTACAAATAATAAACAAAACTATTTACAAAATATTTCTAATTACAAGATATGGATTGGAAAATATATCAAATAACCAGCACCTTTTTTTTTTTTTCTTTTTTCCATAACATTTTGGAAAAACTTAACAGTATTTTCTGTGGGATTGAAAAACATTTACAAAGATTTTAAAAAACATAATTCTAATTCTCTTTTTAATTTGCATTCTGAAGAATTCATGATTTTTTTAACAAACACTTTAGTTTTAAATTTGTTGAAACTTTCTTAACATTTATATTGAGCATGGAGTTGAATATATTTGCATCCGATGTGTTGCAAAACAAAATTATTAACTTCTGGAAAAATGTTCAAAGAATTTTCTTAGCTCAAATAATAAAGATATAAGTTTTTAAAATTCATAATTTCAGGTAATAACTGTACAAAAGTTTACACCGTTAAATAACAAGAACATTAAAAATTATTATTATACTGTTGTCTCATTATTTAGATTTTCTAATGTGAACTGTACAAGCACTGAGGGGGAAAAAGAGAAACTATTTTTTTTTTTTTAGAAATGCACAACCAGTTTGTCATTTGTAGATAAGAAGGCAACATGCTTGCATTCAGTTAAGTACTTGGAATTGAGAATTTAACTTAGTCAACTTTAATGAAAGAGAAAAGTCCTGCTGTATTGTATCTTAAATCAAAATATAAAATAGAACATAACAACATGAAAATTTTGCTTGTTGAGCCAATCTTTCTAAACTATGAAAAACATGGGAGAAATGATGTGTAACAATAGGGAAAGAGGAGTCTGAATGATCAACATTATACAGTCAATAAAAAATTTGAAAAATCATTTCATAGTTCTCTCCTTGAAATGACAAATCATTTCATAATTCATGCCATTGAACAGCATTCATTCCATGTCTTGCACAGTTTGAAAAAGGACTAATTTAAAGTATCTCCAAAAAAGGTTATGTTTAAGATAAAATGGGTTCAGTTTTTTATTAAAAAAGAAAAAAAAATATTGCAGTCAATTTTTAACAAGAATTTTTCTTACATATACAATGTTTCATGCTGATGGCAATGGGAGGAAGAAAAATAAAGTTAAGAACAGGCATATTCTGCAAGGCCATTTCATATATTCCATTTTATTCAGTAAAAAGAGTTTAGAAAATAAAATGCACCCAATTTAAAAAAAAAACAAACAAACAAACTGGTAACATAATTTGCAAAATGGGCAAAGCAAATTTATTAAATCTACTTATTTCAAAGAATGTTCTAGAAAATGAAGTACAACCTTCTTGAAGAATTAAATAATTAAATGGCACAGATCTCAGACAAAGAAAAAAATTGAGATCAGAATTATTTTGTCTCCCCTTTCATTTGATCCCTTATAAATTTTTTGTAGTCCTTTCTTAAGAAAGTAAGTACACTGCTACCCTGTTATGTCACAAATTTTGGGAGCCAAGATTTCACCGCCCCACGACAAGTCGAATCTGCAATATAACGAGTTTTTGGGTGCCACTGACCGTGACTTATCCGATATCGCGACATAACGGGGCAACGTTTTCCCATTAACAAAAATAATTTATAATAAACCATCAAAATCTTGGAAGGAGGCAAATAAATTTACCAGCCAGATTATAAATTGAAATAATAGTTGAAGTCCCTATTGATAATGAATGTTATGACTTCATTGTTAGGTTAAAGTTCCTTTAGTGTCACAAGAGTGTTTTAAAAAATTAGACTGGGTTGATAAAATTTTCCATGATCTGAGTTCAGATCAATTTCTATCCTTCGTCCTTTTCATCAGAGCAACATTAATGGGTGGGACAAAAAAGAAAACAAAAACTAAAATAATGTCAAGGAGGAATTGGCATGAAGATGAAATCGTAAGGAAGAGAGATGGAAGAAGAGTAACTATACAGCATAATCTCAACAACAGAAATGTTTCCACTAAACTTTTTTACAATGCTGGAATTATATTTTATATGAATGAAATACTTCAACATCTACATGGAATAATGATGCAAGTAAAAAAAAATAAAATAGAAATATAAATTAAAAAAATAATGAAAGTGTGCAGTCAAATATCAAACAAATAAATAAATAAAAGATGGATTGATTGGTCCTTTAGTGGGGCTCTCATTGCCTCTCTATTCCCCTGATGGCAATTTCAATGATACAACATTATACAGTTTTAAAAAATAAACAAAAGAAAAATTCAAAAGGAATTTTTCATCTAAAAAATTATTAATGGTTGTTATTGCTGAATCAACAGCGAATGAATTTAAGGCACAAGAATTTTTAAGTTTCTCTTTCATTTTCACTCCTAAAACAGAT
>JAHWFO010061744.1:501249-527290 GCA_023313115.1 Rhysida immarginata | reverse complement strand
GTCTCGTTCTTTTCTCTTATAAATATTATCCATTAATATTTTTATGGTAATATTAAAACCCTAACAATAGTTTACATTTGTCTATTTAATTTCACTTAGACTGAATTTCTGAATAAAGGCAATTAGCAAAATTGTTTTTGCTCTTGCTTTGCTGTTACTGTTATTAGGTATAAGAAAAATTTTATCAAAGTTGATTTGATAAAATTTGTTATTGTTACTATAATTTTCAACATTAATCCCACAGGATCTTAATAAAATTTTAAAATGGGTTTTTATTATAAAGTCTTTGACCAAATAAATAAATAAATAAATAAATAAATTGATGCACTCCAAAAAAAAAGAACCAATCATACTCCTTTGTGGCACCTTCACAACACAACAGATGTTGGGAACATTGTGCTGCTGTGGCACTTGGGGCTTACTTTTCTATACGAGAACACCCAGCCAAACATTAAATTCAAGTTTGAGAATAAGCAATTTATATTCTAATTAAGTTACAAGCACTTTTAAATCTTTTTCTTTCTGGAAAACACAGCTATCAGTTGTTTAAATCCAATAAAGCAGGTTTTCTTTGCTGAAGAAGATACTGTTCTAAGAAACAAAGATGAAGATATACGTGAATCAAGAGGACAGTCAACTAAAAAAAACTAAAATGTTGTTTTTCTGCTGAATCAAATTGATAAAAAATGCTTCTATATTGATAGTACTGGAAAAAATAATAACTGTTATTTACAACATAATCCTAAAAAAAAAAAAAAAACTGTCAGGAAGTAAGAGCAATTGGGAAAGAAATACTCTTCTTCTTAATTCTAGGCTGTATATCATTTTTTTTTTTTATTATCAGGTATTCTTGCAGACTAGTTAAAAATACAGAATCAAGTCTGGCTGTTAATCTTGCCCAAAACCCATAAGCATACCTGGATATATCGGTACTCAAATTTCAAGGAGCCTTTCTCCATTCAAAATTTTACCAGGATATTAATTTCTGTATATTTCTTAATTTTACACAATCTTCAAGTTAGGTATATCTTTTTCATTTGTTTTCTCTAAACAATTTGCGGAAACTAATAACAGGATTTAACAGCAAGGAACGATTAAACATTCTACTTTGAAGATTTTTATTTTGAATAAACTGCATACTTCTTTCTGTATATCTGAATTCTCATCTGGTTTTCTACTTTCACCTTCACCAGCATAGAGTAACTGAAATTCAAGGAATTTTATTTTTATTAAACATTCAGGATTTTTAAAAATTTTAAATCAAATATTCATAGTCCTTAAAAATTTCAAAAAAAGTTACTACTTTTATAAATATCAGGTACCTGAAAGATCCTAGGAATATCTTTGGCATCAGCTCTAATGACGTCACCTTGAGTGACAGATCTGACATGAAAAAGTTTACTAAAAAAATAAATAAATAAATAAATAAATAAATAAAATAAAATTAAAAACAATAATAGATATTGCTTTATAACTGTAAGAAGATTTAAAACTTTTCTATTTTTCCTATTTCATTATCTAGTTACTTCAGATCTAAGATGAGGGCAGGGTCAGCATTCTGCTTATCTGTTTCCGAATTGTAGAAGATGATTTTACGAGAACTGACAACTACGTATTGCCGCTTCCAGCCATGCCGCTTAATGTTTTGCTTATTTGGAAGTGATAGCCAGCCTTCAAGACGTGGATCTAGATTATACAATAATAATGTTTTTGTATTCCTAACTCTCCATGCTCAGAATGCACAAATTTCTAAGCAAGAGCAAAAGTTAATAATAAACTCAACATTTTTATATAAAAAACACCTTTTAATTGATTTGATTAAACTTAGTAAATTCAGAAATATGGTCCATAATAAAACAAAAATTATAGATGATGTTATTGGATTATTAGTGAAGAAAATTTGTAGAATATATTTTTTTTAGCGAACAGATGATTATTTTAATGTGCCAACATAAACAAAAAAATGAGCAAATATTAGACGTTCTAACTATAATTTCATCATATTAATATTTTTTTAATTTTTTATTTGCTTCACTATTAAATGTTCAATGCTGGCTTGGGACTGGCAAGTCATGGGTCCAAAATTATATTCTTAAATTCAAGAATTACCGTATTTACCTGACTATAAGATGACTTGATTAGAGGATGACCTCAATTTTTTTGAGGTAAATTTTTGGGAAAAATATTTTTTTAATGAACATGGAAGCAAAAATACTTATTTAAAAATTAAAATCTATCATAAAATCTCGTGTGATTTTGTTACGAAGAAGAATGCCAGTAAATGGTAGTGCCACTACAGCCAAGGTGGAGGACTTTAGCATTAACTTGCAAAAGTCGGCATATTTGCGTAATTTGTGATTTTAAGACAACCCCCTTTTATTGACCCTTTAATTTGGGAAAAAACCTGGTCTTATAGTCGAGTAAATATGATAATTAATTTTGCTCACCGCTAAGCCATTCTTCATTGTCGTTTTCTGTACCACTACTTAAACTTCCTGTCTCACTGTTGATATGGGTAACTCTTTGTTGCAGCTGCTCCAGTTCAGAATCCTTGGAGTCCAACTCCATTTGCAGCTTAAGACGACCCTGGCTTTCTTCTGAGAGAGCAGACTGCATATCGTTCAACTCTTTCTGATATTTAATCATTAATTGACCATATTTTTCCCGTTCCTAGAAATGAGAAGATAAATACTGCATTAATAATTGAACGTATTGTACAGACTTCTGCTGCTTTCCAAACGTAGCGTTCTATGAAACCTTTCATAAACCAAAATGGCATTAAGTGAAAAATCAATTACCAAATCATACAAAACAACAAAAATATTTTTGTGCATTCTCAAAACCACAAACAAAACTTACCAAATCATACCAAACAATAAATAAAGCATAAAATAACACTGGACACAAGCAAGTTCAAAGCATGATGTTTTTAATTTGTTTGCTACAATCGAAATGCTTACGTATATCTGGTTTTACATTAATATAAACACCTTTGCAAGCTCTTTAGCTTTTTTGATACCTTAGGACACATCTTACTAACAGATACAGAAATATAAAGCACCAATGCTCACTGACACAGTTCAAAGCCTGTAAAAAACTGATGAGGAGATGTAAGTCTATCCCAGAGGAGGAGTTTGGCAGAGCCACTATACCACTGCCCCTATAACAAATCATTTGCCTTTTCTTAATTTCTCTTATATAAGTCTTTCATAAAAGCAGTGGTGTAAAGTGAATTTTCATAAAGCAGGAGATACTTATATAAATACTGTAATATATTAGATAAAATTTCATTATTGGAAACTGATGAAGCTTTTTAAACCAATAACAATGCATATGATTTTTTGTTTTTTCTTAATCTAAAAGAAACATTTATGTAAAACAATTATTTTTTTAAATCTATATTAAAATATAACATTTCAACTGGCAAACTTTATTTACTGATCAGCATTAACGTAATGTGGATTCAGTGAAACACATTTAAATGCAGTCAAGTGGTATGTGCATTTTCACTTGCTTTTGGTTGAATGGATTTATTGGATGATGCAGTCTTGTATAGTCAATATGGCCATATACAAAAAGCACTGGCAAGTTACCAAATAACACAATAAAAAAAAAAAAAAAAAAAAATCTTACATAAAAGACAAATAAATAAAACTTCACAAAAAGAAACATATTTGATGCACACATTTCTTACATATTACAAATTTGAAAGAAATTATCAATTTTAAAAATAGCTAGTGTTGTCAGCAAATTTCAATTTTATCAAAAGTTTTAAATGTGCATAGCACACGAATACATGTTATTAAGCAATTTCAATTTATTCAAAACTTTAATGATGTTATTGCCAGAAAAGGACGATTTTTAATTGATTTTAGTACTTGTTAATATACATGCTGCCTAGTTAAATTGACTTATACCACAACTACCCCTGCAGGATTTTTGGTCTCTTTTTGTAAGTTTTATACCTCAAAGGGCATCAGGATAATTGGGTCAGTTGCAGTCAAGGCTTTTAGCACGACTGATCAGGAATTCAAACCTTCGGTTAGTTAAGTCATCGGACTGTTCTTTAATGATCACAATAACATTAATTGATAAACACAATAACAACAAAATGAACAACTTTTATTAAAATTAGAAAATATTTCCAGGAGCAAATGAAGCAAATTTAAATCTGATCATATCGAATCAGATTAGAAAATCATAGTATTTACTCATTATGAGAATAAAAATTTCAAAAATAATTTTCTTCATTCCAGTTAAAATTTGGAAATTCATTTGCCTATGCATTAGGAAATCTTGTATTCATTTGTTATCGTTACGCTTTTAATTGCAAATTAAAACTAAAATACTGCAAATACAGAAATCTTTTTCCTGCAAACAAGTAGGGTACTATTTTTACTTAGTAATTTTGTAGATGTATATTTTCTGATCAGCATTAACATAATGGTTTTTTTATATTTATCTATACAAACGACTCAATTTCTGTATATTATTTTATTCAAATGCACATTCAATAAATTGAAGTTTTCATGATGTGGAAGTTTTTCAGAAAGTTAGGTTAGGTGTATTATTTTATTCAAATGCACATAAATCTTATTATAATTATCATTGTTGTTATTATTATCAAGAAAATAAATTTTTTTCTCTTGATTTTAATTTTCCTGTAATTGCTCATTTTCAGAAATACATTATTACATTTAAGACAATTTACATATTGTAGATTATTACCATAGTGAGTTCCTGCTGCAATTTGCGACATTCTTTTTCCTTTCGCCTCAGATCAGCTGAAGTGCTTGTTTTGCCTCTCCCTTTGCCAGACATATCTTTACGATTCATTATTTCAGCCAGCTTGTTGACAGCCTGCATCTTCAACAATTGCTCCTGTTTCACCTGTTTATGTAACCTCTCCAATTCACCATCTGCTGTTGATGACTGGTTGCTTACATTCATCAATTCTGTTATTTACAAAAGAAAGGAAATAAAACAATAGCAAAAAATTCATTTAAATAATTAAAGAGTAGGTTGACAATCTCTTAAACAAAATATCCAAAAACACCAAAATACCTAAGAGAAATCAGTTAGTGAACATATTTAATGTATACAGAGTCTGCCAAAAACATGTATACACACTTCAGCAAAAGAAAAAAACTATATAAAAGTTGTAACACTAAATTCATACAAGCATCAAGCGATGAATAGAAGTCCTCTTTGACTTCTACAATTACGACAGGTGTTTAAAGTGATTATCATAAGCATTGAGATACTTTTGAATACGGCGAACAGTTGCATTTTCCTAGCAAACTGCTATCAAGTAATATCCTATGTCTAGGTGGCAGTTGCAGTATTCTTTTATTGGGATCATCTTCATTCAATGCATGTAATAATATTAGGACGTAGCTTTCGATTTTGCTGTTACAAAAAAAAAATATAAATGACATCTAGTAATGTGTGTATACATTTTTTTGATAGATTCTGTATATTCTAATTTAATTGAAGTTGTAATAGAAGATCATCAGGGTGACCGTTTACGTCTTAACCGATAATAAACCATACATTTTGAAAACTTTTATTTTATGTTCAAAAATAAAATTCATGATTTTTTTTTTATCTGTCACTTAAATAAAGTCACTTAAAATGGAAAACCTCAAAAAAGCTTTATAGAATGAAAGATCGTAGAGTGAAATATGCTGCCACAGTAAAATACAACATAATGTCTTTTAGAATTGTGTGTTAAGCATCTGATACTGGGCAAGGATAATTATCAGCATTAAATTTTAAATAAAATACGGTATGTAGGGTCTCTAAAATCATCTTCGAGAGGTCAAATGCATTTAAAAGGAAAACCAAGTGATTTCTCAATGCAAGAAAAACCATATTTTCACGTATATAATTGTACTTTGTATCTCTGAAAATTTGGATGTACAAAAAAAAAAAATAAATAAATAAAAAAATAAAAAAAATGGGGGTTTAGAATACATATGTTGTAAAAAAAGAATCGAAAGGAATTTTAAATCGAAAAAAAATAAAAATAAATAAAACTAGCTTCCCCCACTCCTCGGGGTATATATGCGAAAACGTAGTAAATGCAACCTTGCTTCTAAAATAACACCCATCCATGGGCACTGCCTTGAAGTGGGTGTGAGTGCCTCAGTAATGCGAAAGGATATCCACAACAGGCTGGCTGTTGGACCAAATTTCTTTTCTACGAACAAAAAAATAAAAAAAAATTCCAGTTTCAAAACTGGAATTAACGCTCATTAACCCAAGCAAATACATGTACCTAGAATTTGCTTATATGACAATCTTAACAATTTTCCATAAGCTCAACCATTGGAAACAATGGTCGAGAATCAGTTTTGACTGTACCACTTGGCTTGTTATCAACTGATCAGACTCATTAGATATGTCCTAAAAAGGGTTCGAAATTAGCAGTTGCCTGGTTGCCACAGACTACCGAAAATTCATTATGGCAACCTATTTTTCACTGCTGGTTGTCCAGCTGGCAACCTACACTGAAAATTCATTGCAGTAAACAATATATTAATCCTGGTTGCCCAGGCGTATGAACATCGACAAAGAAGTCGGCAATCAGATCCGAGTTGTCAGCCACTCGGTAGGCATCTGAAAACTAGTCTGGGAATTATTGTGGAATTGACATTTCAAAGTGCCAGTAATGGAGGCCCACATCATGAAAATTGACAATTATGAGAAATATCCAACAGCAAATATTTTATCAAACATTCAAAGATGTAGTCAGAGGTTTAATGACACACAGGTAGAACTGAGAATACAAACTTTAAAACTTCAAAGTTAGGCCAGAAGAGAGGAGGTACCATAATTTGGAAAATTCTCTAATGACCTGTACAGATATGTTTCGCCAAATGTTGGAAAACAATTGATTTTTATGTTAAATTAAAAATATTTTACTTATGTTAAATATTCTATATATCCCAAATATGGCAATCATAGAAACATTAAAAATTTCTTTTGTACCTGTGTTCAGAATGAGAGCTCTTGCTCAAGACCACTGTTGAATACAAATTCCTTATTACTGAATTTGTTCTCAACAATGGTCTGAGCAAGAGCACTCATTCTGAATATGGGCCTTGGGATAGTGTTATTGATTCTGTTGTATCTCAATGCAAGAACTTTTCCATGCTTCTGAATGTTCTGTTGTGCCTTCAGACAAACGTTGTAGATTGTGAAAGGGAATTTTCAATAATTATTAAAAATAACAATTATTACAATTTCCTGTTCTTACTGATTTGATGTGAAAAATAATGCACAGTGACGATATCAGAAATTTTAATCCTGATGAAGCAGTTAGTTTATGGTTTAACAATGAGAATTGGACCAAACAGTCCTCTATTAAACCTTATGGTAAGAGTTAACTGAGAAGGCCTGAAGCTGATATTGTTGAAAGTGAGATTGAAGGTGTTGATGGTATTACTGAAACAACAAGGCCCATGTCTGTGAGTCAGGTGATGATTCAGACTATGAGGCCCATATTCAGAATGAGTGTTCCTGCTCTTGCTTAAACCATTGTTGAATACAATTTCATATTTGAGCCAGACACTCATTCTGAATACAGGCGTGAGTAATGTCAGTGATTACACAGATTCATTCTAAGATTACGTTAGATAATTATTTTTGTTAGTAAAACCATAATCATAGAAAGGGTATGATTATGGTAAAACTTAAGACACTGATGTTGTCAGTAGTGATTTATTTGATTGTGTATATTTTCACGATCATATTTGAGTAAAGCTAACCTTTAATGGATAACCTAAATGTCATTCTACTCCATGTCGGCATCCACACTTAATACTGTAGTTAATTTCTACCCCTGCCTAAATTACAGAAAAAAAGAATTAAAAATAAAACCTGACCTTCCTGCAGCTGTTTAAATTGATTGCTCTGGTCTTCATTTTCCTTTGTTGCAGCATCTAACTTTTTCTTTAATTCAACTTCCTTATCTTTGAGCTATGGCAAGAGGAAAGTCATAAGATTAAAACTGGAGACATTTTTTTTTCTATTTTATTTTTAAAATATGAACAATCTTTTTTGTCAGAGTTTGAAAAAATTTTACATGTCAAAATATTTAATGAAAATTGAAAATGACTAACAAAATGTTTAGTGTTAAAAGAAGAGATGAAGCAAAACAATTAAAGACAACCAAAAGGGGGGAACCTCTAATCCACAAGGTTCCCCCCTTTTGGTTGCTCCATTCCACGGTTTTTGCTTAATTTTTGTTTAAACTATTAAAGTGTCAAAAAAGTTCAACATAAAGAAATTTTATACTTCTCATAATAATTTTGTTTTGCAAAAGAGAGACACAAACATCATAAGATTTCCATGGGAAAACAAAATTAACATGAATATTATTAGCCTTTATACCAGTAGCAATGAAATAATGAAATCTCTTTTTGATAAATGATGAGGCCCAAAAATCCATTTAATCCAAACGAGAGAGGAAAAAAATAATACTAACTAGGGAACCTCATGGAGTGATAATAAAATTAAGAACCGAAACTAATATAGGTAACACCAATATCTAATAACATATCAAATATAGAAAAATTACAAGCCAAGGTTCATATTCAAAGAATTTATAAGCACATTAAACACCCATATACACTGAGTGAGCATATTATTATGACCACCTGACATGTTTATGCAAATGCGCACACGGACGTCGCCACAATGTTGCTAGCAGGCCAGACCAATATAAAAAGGGAAGCTGAGTGCCGTCGACAACAGTAGACATGTTCCATTCTACAACTATGGGTAAACGACACGATAAAATTAAAAAAGAGGAGTCTGAACATGTCGAATTTATTCAGTTCAGATTGCTAGAACGAACACTATAGCTACTTCTTCAGTTTTAGAAAAATGAATCCACAGGTACTATGCCTTTTTCTACCGTTGTGGTTAAAGAGTTTATTCAATTATGTAATGCATCATAATTTTTGATAATTTTCTTGGTCACTTTTCCTGAACCAGAGTTTTCATTTTGAATATATTCAGCCACAAAACTATTCTCTTGGAGCCTTGGACCTATTGTTCTATCTTGCAGGAAGATCATCAAAAGAGAAAGGGTAACTCCATCAGCACTAAAGCAGGGTTGAATCAGGAATACATGAGCGCTTCCTGGTTGAATTATTTAGTTATGTGGCATTGTGAGCGTTCATTGAATAATTACTTTGACATCCTTTTCTCCCTTTGTTTCGAGCATCTTGAAATGTTGAAATTTAGTGAGTGTTTGTTTAATTTTATTTAATTTTCTATGGTGGCAAGTATAAAATTGGAGCACTCTCTAATGTTTTATTGTTCTAAACGTGAATATTCCAATGTACAGTGTCCAGAAGGTGTTCAAGTGTGTTTGTTTAGAAACTTGAGAATCCATTCAATTGTCGGCTGTTGTCTACTTCCATTGCTTTCATGTGAAGTGGATTTGTGCTCATTGCTGAGTAGTGGAAAAAATTAAGATCCATCAAGCGCATTAGTACACACCACCGCTTTAACTATGGCTTTAACAATGGAGTATTTGTATGTCTATGTGTGGTCAAATTTTTTCGTTTTTACGGTTTATTTTGAAAGCATCAATAGCAGCTTCAGATGAGTAACGTATTTCAGTTTGTTGGGAATCAGTGAGATACATGTTCGTGCACTTCCCTTGTTAGTGACAGCATGGCTGTACGGGTGTCTGCAGTAGCCCAATTGGTAGAGGCGTCGAGCATATGACACTCGAGGTTCCTGGTTCGAATCCAGGTCGCAGAACATTTCCTTCCACTTTTCAATTAATATCTTTAACAAATCTTTGGTTTAAATTCAACAAAGTTAAAGCAAAGGAATAGAGAAACAGTAGGATTCTGGTCCAAGGAAGATTGAACAAGGATGGAAAGATCCAGACAATAATCGTGGGAGGAAGGTATATACAGGGAGAGTCAAAAGTCTGTACCCCCACCCTCCACAAAATTTCAACTGGAGATACAACAAATCTGTTGCAGGCAACATACAGGAAGCTAATGTAGGGCTAAACAATGGTGGTGTCAAATTTGACCTTTGACCTCGAATTTTGCATCTTGCAACTTTGTAACAGTTATAGGTAAAGAAAAATTTCAAATTGTACAGCTCAAAAATCCTGTTTCCTACAACGGTTGCCTTACAGGAGTAAGGTACACAGAAATGATTTTGGAACACTTCTGTGTACCTTGCTCCTGAAAGGCAATTGTTATAGAAAACAGGTCTCACCAAGATGCTATTCCATAGTCCACACCACAATTTGAGCACTGAAATTTCATTTTGTTGTAGTGGGTTTATTGTTAGGCTCTTTTATTTTGTTAAAATCAGCGTTTTGTTCTCTACAACTGTACAATTGGAAAATTTTCTCTATCTGTAACGGTTACAAAGTTGCAAGGTGCAAAATTCGAGGTCAAAGGTCAAATTTGACACCACCATTGTTTAGCCCCTACCTAACTTCCTATATGTTGCCTGCAACAGATTTCTTGTAACTCCACTCGTTTTGAAATTGTACGGGAGTAGTGGGCGGGGGCACAGACTTTTGAGTCGCCCTGTATAATGATATCCTGGCAGGGGAGGAGTGTTGTTTATAATTTTATTTCCAAATCCATGTCAGCAATTGCCCCCATCATCTGTCCTAAATCCATCACCTTATGAATAAGAGGAAATGTTGATAAAGGAATTAACCAAAATTAAGGTATAGTGATCAGGAAGCAGAAATTATTCGTAGTTTTTAATAATTTAACTAAATTTAAAACATACATTTGCTTCTCAACTTTAGTGTAAACTTTTTAAATAAGAAAATTACTTTTACATCGAGCAATAGTGCATCACGACTGCCTAACAAAGGGTAAGCCATAAACTGTTTATTTACACAAAGGTAGACCACTATAAAACTGTTTCTATAACCCATGAATTATCAGTGATTCAGCACATAACTAATTTTCGAACAAAATATTATATATTTGTATCTTAAAGAATTTTTTAGTTCTGATGTTATCAAAAATGTTTTTTTATCAAAATTGTTGTTCTATTGGTCATTAGTTCCAAAAAAATTGTTATTATTATTATTAAAAATTGTTTCACCCAAATTTCCACTTTCATTAGTAATTTTCTTATTTAAAAAGTTTACACTAAAGTTGAGAAGCAAATGTATGTTTTAAATTTAGTTATCAGTCATATACCTCAACTGTATCTTGTATTAATATTTTTAATAATTTATTGGTCAATTCATTCAAGTGGCAGTGTATGGAATAAAGCTCTCTCAAATTACAAATACGTATATTTTAAACAAAACAATATTCGATGAAAAATAGAAAGAAAATTCCACAGTCTGGATTTAAACTTCGCGCTAACCAATTGTGCCACGCGGACATGGCAGCATTACGCTATTTACATATCCTTTGGGCTTGTTAGAGCAGTGACCTAGTCCGCAGGCTGGGAGTATCTTTCCTAAGGCATAAAGAAAGGCTGGGACTATCTTTCATGAGGTTTTTTTCCTATTTTTCACTTATGATTAAAACCTCACAGACCCATCTTGAGCTATTCTTTAATGAATATTATGCCTTAGGAAAGATAGTCCCAGCCTGCAGACTAAGTAACTGCTCTAACCAAGCCTAAAGGATATGTAAATAGCATAATGCTTTCATGTCTGCAGTGGCGCAATTGGTTAGTGTGTCGGCAGCATGAGCCGAAGGTTCGTGGTTTGAATCCAGGCTGTGGAATTTTCTTTCTATTTTTCATCAATAATTTAACACCTGAGGTAAGCGTATGATTAAAAATATATGACTTGCAGACACGAAACTTACATCCTTGCTAAAATTAAATGGAAGAACATATTGTCCCACAGTACATGTTTATCAAACATGACATTTACAAGTAATAGCTAGTGATCAGTTTAAGGGGGGAATATCCAACAACAAAATCAGTTTAAGATTTTGTTGTTAGGGTCCCCTTGATATTTTTTAAATCTAAGATAAGCTCCAATTGTCCTTATTTAATAAAGTTAAAGGAAATATGTAAAGTTGAGAAACAATCCCCAAAACAACCCAAACAGAAACAAGAACACCAAATGTTAAATCCAAAAAGAATTGATACTCGAGATTAAAAAGATCTCATGTTCACTGAACACTATTTAAAAAAAAAAATAAAATAAAAAAAAAAAAATAAATAAATTGCTGATCTATTTTTTAACTTAAGAGCTCTCAGCTATTGATATTTATATTGAGATTAAGGCTTTTAATGCATTAAAGATGTAGATACATGCACCTATCAGGTACTGAACAGTTCAACTCATTTGCCAGTGCATTGGTACTTGGGACCTTTTTGATCTCGCTGAAAAAGGAGATCACAAAAAATTGAATTGAGAAATCTCAAGATGGGGCAAATGAATAATGCCAACAACATCAAAATGGGGAGGATTAATACAATTAAATGACAAAGAGGATATGAAAAAAAGAAAAGGAAACAGAAAAATTTGAATAAAGTGTACAGAAATAAGCTGTATATTTTTACTACATCATAATTATGAAGGGAAAAGTTAAATCTTAAGAAAATCAAATGCTACCATCCTAAAAGAAGTGGTGGGGTTCAAAATCATGTCTAACTTCAAACAGTAACAAACTTACAAGTGCGATGACATTTTCCCTATTGATTAATTCAGTCTTCTGACGTGAAACGATTTCTTTGATCTCGAGTTCTTTCATAGTTTTCTCTTTCTCGAGATCAGCAACAGTTTCTTCTGCAATAGACCGTGCCAATGCCTCTGAATCAGCTCTAGCATAGGCCAACTGCAACTGTCTTGTGAGTTCTTCTCTGTGAATTAAAAAAAAATGTGAAAATTGATATAAAACACATTTTTAATCTATTCTTCTCACCATAAAACTCTGTCTTCTTTCTTTTTAGATAAAAGAATCCTTAAATTGTTAAAAGTTAAATTAAATGATTTTTATTTTCACTTAAAATTACCAAAAGCATTTCTGCTAAAACCATAGTAATAATATCCTAATATTAGACACTATAAGCCATGAGGAATTACGTGAAAAATTATAAAATTGAAATATCAAATCCTAATGATATTCATGAGTGACACGGAATAACTAAATGACAGGGTTGTCGATCTAACGTGGAAGCTAGGAGAGAGATACACTGAACTACCAATTTATTAGAGACACCTCTTACAGAAAACGGATCGGCCTCCCAGTGACACCCAAACAATGGAACAGGCCGAAGCGGTGTATAAAAGGAATGCATTGGATCACAAGTTGCAGTCAGCAGCAGAATTGGACTGAATATGGGTAAATCCAAGGATTTGACCGACTTTGAACGAGGCATGATCGTTGAAGCTCGACGGGCACAGTTGAGCATTTCGCAAACCGCGAACCTCCTCGGGTTTTCCAATGCAATAGTGTCAACCGTATTCCATGAGTGGCAGTTATGCCAAAAAACAATCTCCAACAAACACAATTCTGGACGAAACAAGGCCGTGGATGAACGAGGCCAAGGGCGACTGGCAGGAATCATCCACAGCAACAAATTGCAGTGCAGTTCAATGAGGGAGCATCCCAACCCATTTCGGAGCACACAGTGCAGCACACCTTCCACTGAGCTGGGTTTAACAACACGCAGCCAGTACGGGTACCGTCGCTGTCACCGCAAAATAGGAAAGCCCCCCTGCTATGGGCACACAGGCATCGCCAATGGACACTGGATGAGTGGAAGAAGGTCGCCTGGTCCGACGAATCGCGGTTCCTACATCATCATGCGGACGGCAGACTGTGCATCTGGGGCAGACAGCACGAGGTCATGGACCCATCCTGTCAGCAGACAACCGTACAGGCGGATGGAGGAGGAGTGCTGGTCTGGGGTGTCCTCTTGGGACACACTGGGTCCTCTGACATCCGTAGACACATCCCTGAATGCAACACATTACCTGAACATTGTTGTCGATCAGGTGCACCCGTTCATGATGACTGTGTTCCCTGGTGGTGATGGACAGTTTCAGCAGGTCAATGCTCCCTGTCACCGTGCTTGAATGGTCTTGGACTGGTTCGAGGAACATGACGCGGACTTCCACCTGCTTCAGTGGCCAGCTCGGTCGCCCAATCTCAACCCGATCGAGCATTTATGGAACGAAGTGGAGAGAACCATCTGATGCCTTCCCACACTACCGTCCAACCTGCACCAATTACGGGACGCTGTGATGTTAGCCCGGGCTGCTATTCCTCTGCAACGGTTTCAACACCTTGTTGAATTCATGCCAGCACATATTCAGGCAGTTCTCGCCGCTAAAGTATATATGCGCAGTTCTCGGTGAAGCACGCTATTAGCGGGGTGTCTCTAATAAATTGGTCATTCATTGTATATGCGTTGTGTAAGTGTGTTCTGAAGCTGTATATATCTAAGATGGCAGATTTTTCATTTTAAAAATCAGGGAAGAGGTCAAACATTTTTCCTATGCATAAAAATTTATTTTCAAAATAAAATTTTATTTTTATAATGCTATAAATAATAAATTTCAGAAAACAATTAAGTTGAGGAGCAATAGCAATTTTGTAATAAAAACTTAGCCCATGTTGATTAAAAAAATTGTACATCATAAAATACAAAGAATGTTGTATTCAAAAAAATGCTCTTCGTCCAAACCAGACATTGTGACTACTTCTCATCTAATCCCAAAAGGTACAACTGATTTGGACTCATTTACACTCCGTTTTTAAGTTTTGTCTTATGGCCCCTTGACTAAGGTGGGTAAGGATCTTCCCCAAATCAAGTATGCCTGTCTCACTTGCCTACTGAAACGAGTGACCAAAGGTCATGAGAAGGCACTGAGATATGATGTAAATAGCGAGTTGCTCCTTCACGAGCCCTCAAAACTGCAGTAACATGTCGCGGCTTGAAATCTACAAAAGGTGTTGGAATCGTTCTGGAGAGATATTGACCCATGCATTACTAATCATAACTGAGCCACAATCCTGCCTGACACAACCTTGTTGACACACAGAATCCATAGCTTCATGGGGCATACGCCACACTTTCACACGTCCATCAGCTCGATACAACTGAAACCAGAATTCATCTGACCATGCTACACGCTGCCACTGTTCAATGGTCCAGTGACCATGTTCGCAAGCCCATGCCAGTTGTTGAGCTGTGTCGAGGTGTCAGCAAAGGGACACGAGTCAACAAGATAACAAGAAAGGAAGGAAAGAAACCACTATTCCACATAAATGATTTTTATTAAGTAAAAACTCATATGTACATTTCGGAGCTCTCAGTCTCCTTCTTCAGTGAGAAACAACAAGTGAAAATAACAACAAGGCCACTATATATATAGCCGTGGTTAACCAATCAGAAAAATTTATTTGATAGTAACTAATAACAAGGCCATTATATCGCAGCGGTAAACCAATAAGAAAAATTATTTGACAATTTGTGACATTCCATGTCAGTTTGGGATGCCACATATGTCCGGCGGGAATTTTGTAGTTAATAATATTTGCTTTATTTCATTTTAAAGGGGATTGTTGTATGGGAATTGTGGCATGAAGAGCAGTGTAGGTGAAGTGGTGTAGTGAGTCTGGGATTGTTCGCTCTTGCTGTTCGTTTTGTCTGTGTATTTGAATAAAAGAATATGAATAGTGTCGTTGCGTTGTGTGGTTTCCTAAACAGTTGTAATTATTGCATTAAGCGTTTAAATCGTAGTTTGTTGTATTTTATGCTTTTCTGTGTCAAGAGTTAGATTGTTGCGACTTGTAATGCGATAAAGAGCAGTCAACTTCGTAATAGTGTATTGTTGAGTAGTTGATTAGAATGGCGTGTTGTTGTTTTGTCGAGAGTTGCTTTTGTTGTGGTATTCGTTTTTGTGTTTTCGTTTGAGAAAGTTGTTTGTTTTTTTTATGCTGTCGTGTTCATGGGAGCAGACGTCGTCAGCCATGATAGATGGTTGTTGCTGTTCGAATCTCGAACCTCGTTTGTTTGTTCTATTAAGCAATTTCCCTTTGAGTTTAATTTCTTATGTACTATGTATGAATTTAGTTTCAATTAAGTTTTATTGATCATATGAAGCATAGTTACATAGCATTGATACGGCTGCACCGTCTGATCGAGTGAAGCATAGTTAATGAAGTGCCGAACGCAGTTGTTCCATCCACCCCCGTGAGAGATGCGAACTGTCTTCCCAGAACTGTCTTCCCCATGCGTCAGAAACATTTGTGCGAAGCAATGTCATATCTTCTTAGGAATTCCCAGGGCCGTCAAGACATCGAGTGTGCAGCTTTTTGTCGTTAACTGTTTAGTGTAATATGCATAAGTTTGCCTAGATTAAGTATGCACATTTTTTTTGTTGTCCAAGGCACATAATAGGCGGTCAGCTGACGCTGCACGGCAGAGCATAGCAGGAAAACGGAAAGGCTGAGCATATGCAAACTATTAGGGAGGCAGATCACAACGTTTATTGATGAGATTCCTCTGCCAAGCTCGCTGTTGTTTTTACAGCGTATTAGTAGTGAGCAGACCCAGCTGAAGTGAGCCGTCCGGTCTACCAGGAGGGGTTACTGTGTTTCTCCCCTAGTGTGCCAGTCTAAAAGAAACACTGAGCGTGTTCATATGCAAAAGTTAAGGAATACTTATGCGGAGGCTTGGGCACGCTCATAATAGCAGGTTCAGTGACAGCCTTCCATAGCAAGCGCTTTTAAAATCCCTTGAGTGGCACAGCTGCGCGTGCTTATGTGTGGTTGGAGTCCGGACTTATACAGTTTAGAGCGTCTCTCCAGGAATGGGGCACGCTTTTCTTTTCTGATTGGCTTGCGAGGGGCCCCTTTAATTAGCTCATGCGCTGCGCAAATTGTAAACATTGTGTAATGCGTAATATGGAAATAAATAGTTTAACAACACCTCAACAGCAATACTACCGAGTCGAATCTTTTGGATCCCGAAGAACCCTTGACATCTCCCGCACCTCCACCTATCCCCGACTGGGTTAGGGAACAATTGACACAAGGGGGTTGGGGAGCTACAGGCATCCAATCAACTACTGGATAGGACCATCATCGTTATTCAGCAACCAATTAGATGGCTTGTGCTTGGCTATTTGTACAGATTCTATAAAATGTAGAAATTTCTCATCTTTAATAGAATGGATAATTTTAAAGAAATTATGGCCTTCCTGTAAAATATGGTCTGGAAAAGCAGATATACCCTGTTTTCCATTTTTAATATAAGAGATATACTCCTTCAATCTAATTTTTACCCCTCTTTTTAAATGTTCCAGATAGAACTTATTGGAGACCACTTTAGAGTTGAATCTTTTGGAAAAGTTCAAAAACTCTTATAAAAAAGCTTAACATGGTAAAAGACAGGATTCCCAGAGAATCCTTCCCAGGGGTTTAAAAGTTTGAATGTTCCTCCTGCAATAAGTTTTATCTGGGACATTGAAAAGAGTGATAAAAACCAGAATGAAGGAGCATATCTCCTATATTAAAAACTAGCAAAGGCAACTGGCATTACCCGGGATAATTATAGTTGTAGGGAAACGGAACAACCTCAAGAAGTTAACTATTAACTCAAACTGGTTTTCAGTAATTCTACAATTTCCTGCTGTAGACAAAGCTCCCGGATAACTTTTTGTCTTCTCTGACCAATACTTATTCACTTCTTTGGCGGCATTTCGATAGATATGAATTAGCATGTAGCCTTCGAACGATTATTATAGAGCATAATGCTGTACGCTTATTGATTTGAAGAGTCGAGTTGATGTATGCTTTGTTATCGGTTATATTGTAAACTGTCGTCCGAGACTGACCAGCATCCTCATATACCCAAAGCTACTGGAAAAGGAAGGTTCTACACTGTTCAAGGGTACCACACACACAAATCATCTGAACATTTCTTAGAGAGCTGAGGGAGACATATGTACATATGTCTTTGCCTCCTCGAGAGAGACTAGTCTATCTATATTGTGCTATTATACTCATCTCCTGCTCATTGTTAATTATTTTTGTAAACGAATATTCTATTGCCAAAGAACAAAACATTCTATCATTGCATTATCTTGAAAATATTGTTACATCATCACCACATCGGTTTTCATGGCAACAATATTTCCCCGGCCCTGATGTGGAAACATATGGCAACAATAATTTCGAAGAAAATTGGTTTTCAGTAATTCTACAATTTCCTGCTATAGACGAAGCTCACGTTGTTCACATGTCTCCAACGCCCGGATAACTTTGTCTTTTCTGACTAATACTCGTTCATATGAATTAACATGTATACTTTCAACAGTTATTATAGAACAGTACAATATGCTTGTTGTTTTGAAGAGTCGAGTTGATGTATGCTTAATTATCGGTTATGTTGTCAACTGTCGCCCGAGCGACGGGACTGCTTCCTCTATTGCCTTTCCACTCTTTCTCAATAGGCTACTAACTTTCTATTATCTCCAGTTACTGATCATTTTTAAAGATTTTCAAGAAATGATTAAGTTCTAATAACTATCAGTTCTAAGAAAAGCCCAAACAACAGGAATTCTATGTATTGTTTCAAATTCAATTTTGTTTTATAATACTCAGAAGTAGGATGGAATACGAGGGCTGTAAATTAAGTAATGGCAACAGAGGTATAATTCAATTTTTAATGAACTTACAAGTACAATTGCATTACATTCTTTCTATGTAATCACCAGCAAAGCTTATAACCTTTTGCCAAATGTCGGGAAGCCATTGTAGACCAGTGGCATGGTGTTGATTGTTGATGTGAGCGACCGAGCGCCCTACTGCGTGGAGTACAGATGAAACGTCATGAAATCGGTGACCTCGGAGGGGTTCCTTCAACTTCGGAAACAGATCGAAGTCACAAGGACTCATGCCGGGTGAGTAGGGAGGGTGTTCCAGGATTTCCCACTGCCACCGTCACAATAGGAGAGTGACTTTGTTTGCGACATGGCAACGAGCGTTGTCATGCAACACGATAGTGAGATTGTTGTGCAATAAACGTGGACGTTTGCGCCGCATAGCCGGACGCAGATGGTGCTGTAGAAATCGGCAATAGTAATCTGCGTTGACAGTTTGTCCTTCAGGTACAGCATGTGTAAGAATCACACCGTCCCAGTCGTATGCCACAATCAGCATAACTTTCACCCGACTGGGTTCCTGTCGAAATTTCTGTGGACGTGGCGAACCTTGGTGATGCCATTCATTTGATTGACGCTTTAATTCAGGCTCATAGGCTCATGCCCATGTCTCTTCAATGGCGACAATACGCTGCAGAAATGCGTCTTCTTCAGTGCGGTAACTCTCCAAGTGGGTGTCAAGCCAGTGCATACCGGTGCCATTTCTGTACTTCAGTTAGTCGATGTGGAACCCAGCGGGAAGCAATTTTCCTCATGTTGAGAGATTTCTTCATTATGCACCACACCGTTTGATGACTCAGACCAACCTCTAAGGATAATTCTCGGACAGTCCATCGGCGTTCTGTGATAAGGAGACCGCTCAGGATGTCAATCTGCTCTTGAGGAATGGAGGGCCGACCTGTGCGTTGCAAATCTGCAGTCTCATTCCGACCCGAACGAAATGCTTGAACCCATCGTGCTACTGTCATATACGGTAAAGCATTTGTGCCACAGGCTTCCACTAATCCTCGATAGCATTCTGTTGCACTTTTGTCACGACCGCTGATCATCTTTTGAAAACATGCTTTAGAGCGATGGAAACGAAACTCCTCACTTTAACGCCACACAACAACTATCCTTTTAAGCAGATCGACCGTTTATTGCACTCTACATATCGACAACAGCGCCACCTCACCGCTCCCATATCCTATTTGCGCATGCCCGCCCTTCTGCGAGTTTCAAGGTTACGTTGCCACTATTTAATTTACAGCCCTCGTATTTATTCTTAATGAACCTATTTACAGGGTCGGGACACATTAATATGACCACCTCTCCTCGAATGTGTTGGAACGTCCCATGGTATGCAGATGAAAAATCATTGCATATCAATAAAACCTGACAACAGCAGACGTGTAGTAGCATCCGTTAACACAGCAATTGTCGCCGTCATGGGCAGAGCAAGTGACCTGCCGGACCTCCAAAAGGGGATGATCATTGGTTATCAGGCCAAGGAGGGCAGCATTTCAAAAAAAGGCCACCTTTGTGAACTGCTCTACGGCTGCCGCTGTGAAGGTGTACCGCGACTGGACGAACCAGACAGCATCGAAATTTTTATTGTGAACTTTTCGGACCTTAATTTCAAAATTCAAATTTTTCAAGACCTTCAAAATTCAAAATTTTTCATCGTTATCATTTCATATTGTCACCTTTTAAACAAGTGCAAGTGCCGAGTCAAGATTGAAGTCCGTTTCTAGGAGGTGTGAAAATTATTGCTTATTTAGAAAAGACTTCTCCCTAAATTTTGGCTATTTTCAAATACGAAATTATTACATTTGCAATTTTTTTAAAAAAGGAGTAAAACCAAGTGTTTCAAATAGAAAATTTTATTATACATTTTAATGTATTGTTTAAAAAAACCCATTACCTTTAATCGATCAAAAAAATTACTTTCAAGCAACCAAACAGGTAAATGTGGGGTCCCACGGGCCATCGATCCTAGAGGCGAGCGTCGGTTACGACGCCTGGCCAAGACCACTCGGCGTGCCATTGTTGAGCAACTGACAAGCAAATGAACAGTGAGGCCATTAGGTGTGTCAACACCAAGACAGTGCAACGATCCCTCTTGAGGTTGGGGCTCCGGAGTAGGCGTATGGTAACAGCACCCATGTTGACGCCTGTGCATCACCAAAAACTCCTTCAATTCGCAATGGACTATCGCCATTGGACCTCGGCCGAGTGGCAAAGGGTTGCTTTCTCTGACGAGTCGCAGTTTCTGATGAACAGAGTGGATGGTCGATGGAGAATTCACCGGGAAGCATCTGAGAACAGGCATCTCGACACCATCCTTGGCAGACGACAAGCTGGTGGGGGAGGTGTGACTGTTTGGGGGATGTTTTCGTGGTATGGTCCGAGTCCACTGATACCGCTGGAGGGTACACTGAATGCAATTCGTTACCTGACGATCGTCACAGACCAGGTACACCCCTTCATGTCGACAGTGTTTCCTCAGGGTGATGGCATCTTTCAACAGGACAATGCTCTCTGCCATACTGCCAAAATTGTCCACGACTGGTTCAAGGAGCATGAGGATGAATTCAAGCCACTCCCATGGCCACCAAACTCCCAGGACCTTAACATTGAACATTTGTGGGACCATCTTGATCACCATGTCCGCAAGCTGGACCCTCCACCACGCACGGTGAAGGAATTACGGGATGCACTGATCGCCGAATGGTCCCAGATACCTGCAACCACCTTCCGAGGACTTATTGACACTCTGCCACGTCGACTAGCTGCTGTGCTTGCCGCCAAAGATGGATATTCCGGATACTAGCAGGTGGTCATATTAATGTGTCCTGACCCTGTATATTGCAAACTTTGCCTTGCGTGGTTGGTCATAAGATATACAAGGTGTCCATAAAAGGTCTGACACGTATTATCTGTGAAGATAAATAGAAACGGATTTCAATATATGAAACTGTAACTGAAAAAGTTTGTGTTTCACAAAGTTAAGGACATTGCTGATTTGAAACGCCAAATCACGGTTGCTATTAACAAGGTGGTCGTTGATATGCTCAAAAGAACATGGCAAGAAACTGATTATCGGCTGGATAACCTCCGTGTGACCCAAGGAGCACACGGAATCTACTAACCTGGTTTAATAAAACTTTTTCAGTTGCAGTTTCATATGTTGAAATCCGTTTTTCTTTAACTTTATCTTTATTAGTTTTTTGGTAATACACAGATAAAATGTGTCAGACCTTTTATGGACACCCTATACATTGTGTTGGTGCATTGCATGTTGATACCATTGTTGAAAACTGTTGTTGCACAAACTTTGCCTTGCATTGCTGGTCATGAGATACCTCTTATTAATATGCCCTGCTATCATCACGAATATAGATTTATTATCGATAATTATTATGTTTTCAAAATCTGAGGCAGACAGTGACCTTCCTCATGCTTTGAAGGTCAATATGCAAAATTTCATCAAGATCGGAATTGTGTAAGATCAGGATCTAGATCTAGATTTGTATAAGAAACAAATACACTCACAAACATTCTTCTTTATTTATACAGATGGAAAACAAGGTACATCTACTTTTGCAGATCATATTGTCAGAGGTATATCTTAAAAATCATGGCCTTGCAGTTTTAAGGCCATAATTTCTCGATAGATGGCTTTAAAACTATCTATACTATTAAAGATGAGAAATTGCTACCTTTTATAGAATCTGTTTGAATATTCTAATTGGTTGCTGAATAACGACGATGGTCCTATACCAGTGGCTAATTGGATGCCGTTAGTTTCCTTCATTATCAAATAATTTTTCTTATTGGTTAACTGGTGCTATACAGGGTGTTTACAATTGGTGTCCCGTCTTTATGTCCAAATAACGACTCAAGGGAACAGATTGGGGGAAAATGAATATTGATTATTTGGTTTTAATATCCCCTAATTCAGAATAAAAACATTTCGCGTCCCTGGGAGTGAGGGGTAAATTTTGAAAATTTTAATTTTGTAGGGGTAGGGGTTAGACCCCATGTGTTATTTAGAAAGTTGTAGAGCATCATGTAAAATGTGGGTTTAGCAAAAAACCCGGTGAAAAAATCTCATGCTGTGCCCCCTTTATCGAGTGGGTAAAGTGAAAGGTATGGCTAGTTAATGTAGACAAAAACGTAAAAACTCATTAGAAACTTATTAGAACTTTATTATTATTAGAAAACAGTACATTTGAAAATGAATGAGAATGAATGAGTCGTTACCCTGAAAAGCTAATGGTCTTGATCCCACTCGTTTATTAGCTTTTAAGGGTAACGACTCATTCTTTCTCATTAATTTTCCAAATGTAGGCCCTACTGTTTTCTAATAAGTATGGTTTTTGTCCACATCGGCTAGCCATACCTTTCACTTTACCCACTCGATAAAAGGGGCAGGGCATGAGATTTTTTCACCGGGTTTTTTGCTAAACCCACATTTTACATGATGCTCTACAGCTTTCTAAATAACACATGGGGTCTAACCTCTACCCCTACAAAATTAAAATTTTCAAAATTTACCCCTTCACCCCCAGGGATGCGAAATGTTTTTATTCTGAATTAGGGGACATTAAAACCAAAAAATCAATATTCATTCCCCCCCCCCCCACCGGTTCCCCTTGAGCCGTTATTTGGACCTAAAGACGGGACACCAATGGGCCTTTTTCACGTTTACGAGACTTGAGAAATGGCGGCGTCCTTGGCAGATTGAAAACGAGGCTGACGGGTGAAATTCACACACGGGAAAGCACTGTATGTGTTAATTTATAGATTAATAAAGATGTAACTGTTTAATCACTGGATTTTAACTCAGGATATTTCACGGATTCACTTGATAAATTAAGATTAGTTAAGAAGGAGGCTATTGCAAATAAATTTTGTGTTGCGAAATAGACCAAAACGAATGACTAAAGAAAATCACTTCAAAAATCACTATACTATAATTACTTTTATTTATTTATTTATTTATTTATTTATTTATTTATTTATTATTTTGTTATTTAATATTAAAATTTGATATAAATTATATTGAATATAATTCATGAATTTAACATATACCTTTTGTATAATAAATTTTATTAATTGAAATCAATTAAAATTATATTGGGATGTTATTTTTTTATTATTTTTTTATTTTCATTTTTTGTTTTATTATTGGTTATATTTTTATATCAATATGGCAAGATCAATTAATCAATCAATTAATTAATTGATCTCAGGGTTCTCCCCAGGCCCTTTTGAACGGGCGCGCCGCCCGGCTGATTTTGGTGGCCGCCCGGCTGAATATACGAAAAACTGCACAATACTGCATAATTTTTTATTTGTTTTTAATTTTTGTCCGCCCGGTTATTTTATCTTGCCACCCACCTGATAAAATTTTCTGGGGAGAACACTGGATCTGAATAACATTTTACATATTGCATATGTGCGTGCAAGTGAAGTAAACAATATACCACTGGCAAAGAGTGTTTATTGCAATCCATGCAATGAAAATAATAATACATTATATGACAAAAAGCTAAGAGAGATAGTTTAAGAATCTCCTTCCAAAAGCCAAGTTTATGACGAACGTCAAGCCTACCCAATATGACAATTTGACAGAATAAATAAAAATTCAAGTATTTAAGAGAATTTAACAAAACGGTTCAGAGAAAAAAGCTTTTAAAGCAAGAGTCAGTAAGATGAAATCGGCCTATTTCCTCAACAAAGATATCTATAAGAAGTCAATATCATTCAACGCTAAACTTTGGCACTAAACAACAGTAATACGCCCAGAAGCACCTTATACAGCTAAATGTCTGATCCTGATCAAAAAAATGTAACTCAAGAACTGAAAGTAGCTGAAAGAAAAATATTAAGAAAAATGTTGGGGTCAATATTTAAAGTACGTCGCAACAATGAAATATACACACATACTGAAAAAATTACTGATACTGTACCATTAGGAAAAGGAGAATAGTTTTATATGAAAATCTTGAAAGAATAAACCCCAATAGGCTCATAGGAAAAATTTTCAAATATATGTCAACATTGAAAATAGCCAATACTTGGATAAATGAAACACAAAAGGACATAGAAGAATTACAAATTTAACAAGCACACATATAAAAACAGGTTGGTACAATCAAAAGGCTTGCGGGAAAAAATGAAAAATTAAAAAGGCGCATTTTGGACTCAGTAAAGGAATAATAATGAGTTGAAAAGAACGTAGTCCATTGCGGGTTATTCAACAAAACAACAACAACGACGTCAAAATAAACCTCATTTGTCAAATGAATTTGAAGTAATGATCATCATTGAAGAAGGAACTGAAAATTTTTATATATGTCCTGAAAATTGTAATTTGCATCCTGAAAACAATTAACAGTTTGATTTGATCAACAGTTTCCAGATTTCTCTCGGTTCCTTAAGCCTTCGACCTAACAATTTCTTTTACATCCTTCAATGATATCTGTGGTAGTGCATTTAAAAAAGGGACTGAATAACCATTCATTCCTTCGCAGCAAGCTGCGCTTCACTAGTCAGCCTCGTTTTCGATCAAGCATGAGCGCAGCCATAATCTCGCGCTTTCTCGTTTGAAAAAGGCCCATTATGAAACACCCTTTATATAGTGGCCTTTTATTAGTCACTATCAAATAATTTTTTCTGATTGGTTAACCACGACTATACAGGGTGGTCCATAAGTCTGTCCCCCCCTTTTATTTTTTGAACCGAAGCAGATATGTCAATTTTGATGAATCCAATGAATAGGAAGTTGTGGGTGGCCTATCCCATGGTGCACTTTTCATCATCCCAAATATGCAAATTAGGACACATTCAAAATTTATCTCAAAAACCGTAAGGGATAGAGAAAAAACTACTCTGAATTAATTAAAACTAATTTTTTATGAGAGGGAAGGAAAAAGGGAAGGGGAGTGGAGGATGTGAAAAAAAGTTGCAATTTAAAATAATCCCAACTGGTAATGATGATATGCAGTCATTTACCTTTCATTTTCCATTTCATACACTTGGCGAACTTTTTCATCGTATTCTTCTTTCAACTCCCTCACTTGAGTTTTGTATAAAGTCTGTAGATAAAGGGGAGAAAAACAACTCTTCTATACAAAATTATAAGGAAAAATCATAATACAAAAAAGCTTGGTGCAATTAAAATAAACAAGCAAAGCACTTTTAAAAGATGACATTTTGAATTAGCAGTCATAATAACTTATAACCAAGTGATATTACACTGCTCAAAGCAATTAAAGGAACACTTGTAGAATCCCCTACAGAGGGCATAAATAATGCTTTTTAGCAATTTCATCTTCTGCAACATGAAACCTACTATCTCCCTCATAGGAAATGGTTGAAGCCAACACATTTTGCTGCCTG
>JAHWFO010061744.1:442148-468618 GCA_023313115.1 Rhysida immarginata | reverse complement strand
GTATTCGGATTTTTTTGTCCCGTGCAAGCACTTTCATTTTTGTTACTTCGTCCGTATTACATTTTATTAAATTAAATTGCTAGGGATGTTTGTTTACCGTTTGCTTCGCCAGTTTGTTATGGAAGACCGTGTACACTTTTCCGTTACAACCTCGTATTGTTGGCAGAAGCCATTAGCCATGGATTATTGACCTTTGTTGTCTACTTCTGTTGTTTTGCGTGCCTCTTGGATTTTTTTTTTTTTTTTTTGGAATTGTTGAATTTTTCCAGGAGTGTGCAGTTTTCTATTTGTGTTAGTTGATTGCTTAGAAAGTTGGTGTCTGGAACCTCAGTCGCCACGTTAGGTAGTTGTCTGTTGCGAGGTGAATGGAATTATTGTCAAATTCCCGGCTTCTTCTTTTTTGGATGGCAATTACAAGAGGTTTCCTTGAGGAATGGATTCCCCTCCGTCCGTGAGTTTGATTGATGTTAGATTGTTTTATCTGGAAATACCTAATGATGTTCAGATGATCGACCTTGGGATGTCACCGGCATTAGTATATTAATATGAATAAACCCAGAGCTCTTGGCTTCTTCAAAGGTTTGCAAAGTCGTTGCGGATATCTTCCTTAATCACAGGGACGATTGTAAGCACCTTTACTTTACGTCCTTTAGTCTGGATGGATCCAATAACTTATAGAATTCATTGCAGTTTGGCTGGTACTGTGGGGGACCATAGCCGTAACCTCCAGGCGCTGATAATCGCTTCCCCCTTTGTTCGATGCGTGCCGGAACTCCAAAAACGGAACTCTCAATTTATCGTTTCATAATGGCACTCTCCTGGCTGTCGTTATATTCTTTGTGATCATTCCACTTCGGTGGAGGAGCTCATTGTAGTGCCGTTTCTCATCGACCGTAACCATCTCTCTTTATTTTTTTTTTAACATGCGTCACCCCACCTTTCTGTTCTAAGATGTCGCCAGCTTTTTCTGTCCGGTCTTTCCACGGAAGCCTTCTTCTATTTCGGCCCTCCGTTGGAGTCGCCAGCCGTATTTCGAGTTCCTACTGGTCGTTTGAGTCAGCCACAGTTGGTGGTGTGCTCCAACGTCGATTTGGGATTTACTTCTGCGTAGTGTAATGCCAACTGTGTCTGGAGACACCAACATTCGGGCAATTGCCTTCGGACTGCAAAAATTATCTTGTTGGCCACTCGTCTGCCTTAACTATGAGTTACCTGGCCCTTAATGGATTTGGATGAAGTCAAACGGGGAGAGAAAAAAAGAATAAAAGTTACCTGGCCCTTAATGGAACTTCTGTGTTAAGTTTAGTGGTTATCTTGCTATTTATTTCTTTTAGCTTTCTAGGGTTGGCCTTTTCTCCAAAATTTGGGCTCCCCAACCTTTTTATTTGCGGTAGCTGGGTCAGGATCTTCTCTTCGACTGTGGAGTTATTGTTTATCCTTACTCAGCCTATATTAATGTTTCTTTGATCTTTATGGGAAGCTATGAACTCCCTTCCCCTTTCTTATTGCGAAATAAAATTTGTACCCAGCCTACTCAGAATCAGTTGTGTAATGGTTTTCCTGTAAGAATTTTCACAGCAAATCTAATTAACCTCCTAATTTACTTGTCTCCTCTCCTTTCTCCTTCTGGAGTGAGTCGTAAGCTTTCGACGACTCTCTGTGGTGGCAGAATTTAATTACGGTTTGGAGTACATTTTGTTGCTTAGGCCTAGGCCTATGTAATCGTGACAGAGCTCACTGAGTCTAGGTAAGTCTAACCCAGTTCCCAACAGACCAAATTCCCCATCCCTTCGCATTTTGCTTTGCGATTCATTTTTAGACGCCAATCATTTTTAATTTTGATTAGTTACAATCGCCTCTTTCCGATTCGTAAAACTTTATATACAGCACCTAACAAACACTGACTATGTATATTTGATTGTGCAAATACAGTGCTCCCTCTATATAACGAAACTCTACATAACACCAAATTTATAACAGCAAGTCCATATAATGGAGTTTTTTTCCAGAAAATAAAAACTCCAGACATGAATGAGTCTGCAATTTTTATTTTCCAGAAAAAAACTTCATTATATGGACTTGCAGCTATAAATTTGGCGTTATGTAGAGTTCCGTTATATAGAGGGAGCACTGTACTAGTTTTATTCATTCATATGCAGGATTATCTAAACACTTTTAGCTATATAGATGCAAAGATAAGTACACTACACCAAAAGCTTACAATTTTTGAAATGAGTTCTTATCTCATGTTAATGAAATGGATATGCTATGACATCACCTATTATTTCCTTCTCTGTTTTGTTTATTTAATCTTTGCTATTTGTATTCTGAAGAGGCCACATAATGTTTATTTTAACATCAGTTATATAGTAACTTTCAACCAACTTGTCATTAAATGGCTATTCCTGACAATTATTGAGCTATATAAAAGAAAAAAAAAAACTTGATAACTTTTGAACAATTGGTGAGATTCAGTTAAAACTTGGTGGTTGAATGCAGGGCACGTTGGCATTTTTTTGAGCATGCGCACAAAATACGAATTGTTATTGTTGTTGTTCATTTTTCAATGAAAATTTTAGAAAATGATCTCATCCCCATTATCCAAAGTGACCCAGATTTTGAAAAGATGTGGTTCATCCAGGATGGGGAGCGCAACCACAATGGACCAATAGAGTGTTTGAAGTCCTGGAAGAGCATTTTGGAGAGCGCATTCTGGCTTTGGGGTACCCAGAAGCCACTGGATTGGGAATCGCTTGCCCGTCATATTCTTCTGATCTCAACCCTTGTGACTCATTTTTGTGGAGCAATATTAAAGACAAAGTTTACGCAAATAACCCTAAAACCATCGCTGAGCTCAAAACAGCCATTCAGGAGGTCATCGAAAGCATCGACGTCTCGATATTTCAGCGAGTTTTGCAGGATTTTGCTCTTCGCCTGCGCCACATCATAGTCACTGATGGCAAGCATATCGAACATGCCATAAACTAAATCCGAATATCTCTAGTTACTTTTAACATTTGAATAAAATTTTTGAACTCACTGTCAGTAGTTTTTGAAAATTTGATTTTTTATTTCATATAGCTCAATAATTGTCACCCTGTATGCAGCAATAATAATAATAAAAACAATATTAATGATTAAAAAGATAGTTTGTGGTTATTCATACAGGGTGACAATAAATTATGGCAACCCATTGTGTACAAATTTTTTTTAATCCAAAAAACGAAAAGTAAAGCAATTGACAACTAATAAACAGAACATGGTCCCTTGGTAATAACATGTTCATTCGGTTTCGAAGTGGGCTCCTTTGGCGGCGATACAAGGCCCCAAACGTGTCTTGAAATTTTCAGCAATGGGCCGGCCACAAGTCGTCAGGCGACAATCGGTCCCATTCTTGGTGCAGGAACTTCTTCAGCAACTCCAAACTGTTGTGGCATTTAGCACAGGTCCTGGCTTCCAAGATCGACCATACGCTGTAATCCATCGGATTGAGATCTGGCGAGTAGGGCAGCCACTGTTGAGACGTGATGAAATCCGCAAAATGGCTCTTGCACCACTCCTGCATCATTTTCGCTCTGTGAGTAAGTGCAGAGTCTTGTTGAAAGGTCCAATCTGCATTGCCAAAATGCTGCCGAGCCCAAGGAAGTACCACAGCCTCTAGAATGTCACAACGGTAAATTTGTTGGTTGATTTTGACTCCTTGGTCCACGAAAAGGAGGGGTGTCTTGCCACTGGCGCAAATTCCACCCCAGACCATCACGGACTGCAAATTTTGGCGATGTTCGATAACTGCAGAGGTGCCTCTGCTGACCACACTCTTGTCATTTTGGTGATTGTGTGCCTGCTCCACAGTGAAGAGGTTCTCGTCTGTGAAGAGGATGCACTTCCATTTCTCACCTGCGGCCCGACGCTTGAGTTGGCGGCATCTGTGGAGCCATACAAGCTTGTTTTCGTCTGTCAGGAGCTGGACTTTTTGGAGCTTGTAGGGCTTGAGTTTGAGTTCCTCTGTTGCCATTTTCCGCACCGATTCGCGGTTGATTCCGGTCTCACAAGCAATTTATCTCATCGAAACCCTCGAATTTCGTTGGACTCGCTTTTTGATGATTTTGAGCGAACAATGGGATTTGTTATGTTACTTTTGGTTATAACTGGTTTACCTTGTACTGTTTAATTATGATGTTAGACAAAGGCAATAAAGTAAATTTAGTGATAGGTGTGTAGTTGCATAAGAGCAGAGAAGTGGACGGAACGGTCACATGCCGCAAGCAAGTCTGTGTCATATATAGTGGAGAGAGGCGATTGAGTGGGCTGTGATCCTGCATCAGTTGCGTGCCTCACAAAAGAAACGGGTACAGGGGTTCACATAGCGCTTGTTTGCGTCCACTAGCCCAGAATATTTGATGATCCGTATTCTTAGCGTGGTACACTGACTGCAGGTGGCACCCTCATTGCGTAATCGTTACGCACTCGCAAAAGCCCATTCATCGGTACGTGATTCCCGTGATTGGTTATTACGTCACCCAGAGCATGGAGCTGCACATTGCTGCTGCCCATCAAATTATTAACATTAAAAGTTCTCCCATAGTTAATTGAGGGGCCCCTCTAGGCTAGTGCATGTTTTTGAACTCTTTGTTCCATATTGTGATGTATGGCTGCTGTGTATATGTTTATATGTGAATGACTTAAGTAAGCAAAGTTAATAAAGATTACTGTGTATGAAGTTAAGTTTGTGCAGATGTTTGTTTTGCTTTTCTTTTATTTGCAGCCCAATCAGATGCGTTTGCCCTCTATGCGGTGCTTCAAACTCCTGACAAGCTCCTCCTCATGACTATTCTGGTAACTGACTGGAGTGGTGGGTCATAGTAGGGGGGGGGGGGGGGGACGCTACATCAATAATTTAAATTGTACAAGATTTTAATTATTTTTTTCTTTATAAAACATTTACTATTAACATTTTAAAAAATAAATAAATAAAAATCATACTTGAACAATCCATTCACTATTGGCATGAGCCATAATATCTCGCTCTTCCCAAAAGAAAGCAGAGTCGGAACGCTTGATCTGAAAGAGAATAAATTATAATGTTAGTTCACATATGAAAATTATCGGTAATACAGGGTGTCCATAAAAAATTTGACACATTTTATCTGTGTTATTACCAAAAAACTAATAAAGATAAACAGAAATGAATTTCAATATATGAAACTGTAACTGAAAAAGTTTGTTTCACAAAGTTAAGGACATTACGGATTAGAAACATCGAATCACAGTTGCTATTAACAAGGTGGATGTCGATATGCTCAAAACAACATGGCAAGAAATTGATTATCAGTTGATATCCTCCGTGTGACCCAAGGAGCACACGTTGGGATCTACTAACTTGCTTTAATAAAACTTTTTCAATTACAGTTTCATATACTGAAATCTGTTTCTATTTATTTTTATTAGTTTTTCGGTAATACACAGATAAAATGTGTGTATGGACACCCTGTATAATCCTGAATATATTTATTTATTATTTGCACAGCAATCTACTTCTATACAAAATCTGAATTATTCAGTATTTTCTAAAAACCGCCTACATGAAGAGGTAATTAATGCATATCATGCAAGGTTTTATTATCAGATTTTTATTGAAAAAGGAACAGTTTGTAGTTTTTATGAAGCATTGAGCACATTTTGGATATCTTAAATTGCCCTTTTGATGTTACCTTGAGACTGGCCTGAAAAGTTTTAAGGCCATTCTACATAGAACATAATTAATTTACTACACAAATGGCAAACTCTTGGCCATTGTGTGAGTGCAGGTTTTAAGGGTTTCAAAAATGCAAGCGATGTCCATAAAATTTTTATTTTCTCTCCACAGTTTTTGTTCTATAGATGGAATGGCACAAACTTGGTTATGTCTTGTCTATTATAAATTTGAAATATATGCCATCATTCATTTTCATATCAATTAATTCCACTTATCTGTAACTATTTATTTCATTACAAAGCATAGAATTTGAAAATTAATCCAATCTTCTGTGATTGAAGTTTCTTCCGATATGACATACAAAGTTATTAAAAACAGCTTAACAAATTCTAACGTCAAGTTTTTGTACTTTTATTAAGTTTATGTGTGATATCTCATGTTTATCAAAATGTGTGATAGAGACACACACACAGGCATTGTTTGTAACACATCAAACAACTGCTTATTTGTAACAAAGTATCTGGAGAAGTGAGCAATAAGCTTCTCAACTCCTCTGATATGAGTACCATAAGTATTCTTCTATAATGTGAAAAATTTTGACCTGAAAACCACCTAAATTTGTGGGATCGCATTATACAAGAGGGAAAATTTTTCCGCTACAAACAGCTGGGGAGGGAGGGGGGCCGGGAAACCGACGAACTTCAAATGAAAATAGTGTATAACACTGAATATATTGGTATATTATAGTGCATTATACAGTATATACATTACATTAATTCGCTTTTTATCTCTATTTCCCATCCACTTTTACCACCAAAATCTAACGAGGAGGTGGGGTAAAACGAACTTCGATCTGATGAATTTCAAACGAAACTAGCATAAAATATTTAATATACTGGTACATTACAGTATATCATACAGTTTAAACAATATACGAGGGTTGGGGCATAAGTCATGGCAACTATTTTTTTTCTTGTAGATATGTGAACGGATCACAAACGTATGTGTCGTGTGGAAGTTCTGCAGGCATAGTGTGTATGCAGAACAACAGATGGCTCTGTGATAGCTGGTAGTAGCGCAGCAAGGGCTGTGAAATCAGTCAGTTGGTGAGTGTCGTGCGAGATGGAAGTAACCAGTGTTGAGCAACACGCTTACATCAAAATAGCCGTTCTCCAAGGGAGAAATGCGATGGAATGTCACAGTGAATTAGTGGAAGCCCTTGGGAATAATGCCCTACCATTTTGAGGGTCTTTAGGCCCAGGTTTGTCATGTCAACTTTATGTGTACTGTGTTGTCATTCTTTTGCACCGTGAAGGCCATATTGCCCTGTATACTACCGTAATAAATTAGTGTGTTACGATATTTCAGTGCTATTCATTGTCCACACGTTAACACTTTTGTCCTTTCGTCTGTATATGTCACATTTTCCAACCGGACTGGTATCTTCAAGAAAAAAAATAGTTGCCATTACTTTTGCCCCAACCCTCGTATATTACATAAAATTTGCTTTTTTTCTCAATTTCCCATCCACTTTTCCATCACCAAAAGTTAACTTGGAGGGGGGAAGGATGTGATTTCAAATGAACTACGATCTGACAAATTTCAAACGAAACTAGCATATAATATTTAATATACTGGAATATTATATTATATAGAACAGTAAGCCCCACTTATCCGGACTAATGGTGACCGTAAATAGTCCGTAAAATCAAAATCCGGATAATTGATCGCATAAAAAAAACCCCGACAATTTCACATTTAAACCGGTCTCATCAGCATTGTAGACAAAATCAAGATCAAAATTTAAAAAATTTCAGAGAAAGAGTCTGCACCTGATATATCAGCAGGCATTTTTTCACCTTGAATCACTAACTCTCGGATACCGTGTGAACATTTACGCCTGGTCTTTGCTGCTGGAGTCCTTATCAGTCCTATCGATTTCTGTTGATTTATGCCCCGTTCACACTGGACTGGCAAGGCGGCAAAGCAGCGAAGCGTCTTTTTCTGCCTTCCCCTCCTGCATCCTCTGCCGCCTGCGCGAGTTGTTCCCACTGGACCGGCACGAGAGAAGTGGCAAGGGAAGAGAAATTATATAATGGTGGCGTCGTTTTGATCTTAAGTTATTGCAGTAAAACTTTGGACGAAGTTCGTGGTCCATAGAAATTTGTAGTATCTGAAGTTTGCTATATCCGAGACAATTCGGAATTTGTTATATCACCGTTGAAAGGCCAATTGGCACAGTTGGGAATTCCGAATTGTTTCGTTTATTTTTTTTTGTATCAGAGTTCGTTATAAAGAAGTTCAACTGCAATTATATGTCGCTGAGAAAGCATAATTAAAACATAACAAAACCGAGTATACAAATAACAACCGAGTTTTATTTAAATTTGTTCAGTGTGCATATTCTTCTCGTATTTATAAAAAGTCTTCAAAATTATTTTTAAATTTCATTGCTGCCAACATTGATCAGCAATATTTCCAATCGAAGCGATCGAAAACCAAGTTCGTGATCACGTTTCTGTTCTAAAAGTTGCTAATTTCCAACTGAATTATCTAAATAAAATTGAACCAAACATATCTGTTTAACGATGTAAAAAGCTAAGGGACAATAGCAATTTATAATTTCACATTTACAAAATAAAGTGCATTCTCTTTATTCTATTTCACTATAAAATTTTGATCCACCATCATTCTTTTGATCACGTGCTTCAGTAGTCGAACGTGATTGGATGAGCCTAACCTCGCTGATAGCGGCAGCTGGCAATAGTTGAACAAATTTCAACTTTGCCGCCTGGCTTATTTGCCGGCCGCGGCACTTGACTTGACCTATTTCTAGTTGGCCTTGGGTGTAGTGCGCATGCGTCAACGGGTGTCGCTTTGCCGGCCCAGTGTGAACCGAGCATTATGCTGCTGCATGGCAATCAAACAGTGAAGTGTATATTTGTTCAGGTGGGACGAAAGCAGTGCTTACACGATTCTCACCCTTCCGGAATAAATTCCACATGAAATACACTGAAATAGGCAAGAAGCCTGACTAACCCAAAAAGGTCTTCTACATTGTGAAAAAACAAAAAATAAGATTGACGACTGTCAGAAGAGTGGGGGAGGGTGGTATTACCATATAGTCGCCCACGCAGGCATACCATAGAGGAGATGTCCGAATCACTGTCTTGTACAGTAGTAATTCATTGTCGATGCTGAGGGCACTGTTTCTACCCAGGAGAACTATAAGACATGCTGCTGCACCTTATTTATCTGCTTATATATACTCAATTGTGTATAAAGCACCAATGGGAGGCCAGTGCCAAAACTAGAAACTGGATTGGCTACTGTATCAGGACTGTATCCAGTAGGAGAACAGTGTGTTGCCGCCCAGCAACGAGTCCGGATAGACGGCGTTCGGATAATCAGGGCTCTACTGTATATACAATGCAAAAATGAATTCCCTTTTTTCTCAAATTTTTGTCTCCAAAAGCTAATGCAAAAATGAATTCTCAAAAACAAGATGGCGGCCACTGGCAAAAAAATCACTGTGATCATGTTTTATTTACAGCAGTATACTTTCTCTTGCTGCCATTCATTGATAATAATTGAACAATATAGGCATAAAATTAAATAAATTTTTAACAGCCACTGTGTTCTATCTCCTGAAATTGTCAAAGAATGTTTTATAAAGTCCAAATGAATATTTATTACAGTACTTGATGCATGAATACATAATGTGTACTTTAATAATTTCAAAAAATGAACATACAATAAAAGTACATGTAATCTACTGTAACTGTATCATTTTTGTCTTCTTCAAAATTAAATAACCTTTTATTATTTTTTACTAAACCACCATCTGTACTGTCTTAAGGAACTTTTTGAAGAAACAGGTGATAATGAATCAGATTTTGAAGTTTTTTAATTGTATAGATCCAGGTTATTCATTTTTCAAATAGTTAAAAAAAAAAAAAAAAAAAAAATTCTGTATATTCTTGCATATTTTATTTCTCATAAGTTAGCGACGAATCAAAAAATGGGGATCGCATTATACAAGAGGGCAAAATTTTTACTGTTTTTTTTTTATGCTTTGAAAATGGGATCACATTATAGTAGAATACTTACAGTAGTTAATTCTTCTGGAGGGGAGAGAGAGTCAAGAGCTATATATTAAATTTGAATTGCATGAAGGGTCTGCACTCTGTCCCCTTGTGTTTTCAAGGGTCAACTGAATATGAAATTTTAAATTAGGTGCAATAAACAGGCTGTGTGATTTCTGAATGGGGCTTGTCACAATGCCATCATTTCCAGAACAAAAACCATCAAAGCCAGTTTTTACTACAAAGGAGCCGTCAAATTTACTAGTCTGTTTTAACGTATGTTGACAGTTCTGAATCACATCGTCTTTACCTTTGACTCGCTTGATTGCAGAAATTGCAATTTGATCATAGGCAAATGGAATCAAATGCATATCAGTGGCATGACTAAAATATTGAGAATCTGGCATGGATGCCCATTCAAAGATTATGCCACTTTTCCATAAGAATTCTTGGAATCATAAGAGCCCCAAGAGTTTTCCCTGGAGTGGAATGTATTATGGCTATCAACTGAACCCCAAGAATTTTGCCTTAAGGGTGATTTCCATTCTAGCGTTTGCATGATTATGGCACTATCACATGATCCCCAAGAACTCAGTCCAGAAGGAGAATAAACACAACTGTCACAAGAACTAATGGCTGCTTGCTCGTTGCACTCTTCACCATCAAATACACAATAAACGAGCACAGAAAATGGGTCATCTTTTCTTGAGGTGGAGTTAGCTTTATTGTCAGATCCAAGAGTAACTGGAGTTTTTAAACCACTAACCTTGCCAGAACCTTTTTCTGTACCATTTGATAATGGCAATGACTGCACAAAGATATTGGAAGAACTTAAATTGGACGAACTCAAATTACTAAAAAGGGATTCCAATTTCAGACAGTTGCTTTCCACAGGCAAACTACTAGGATTATTAACTTGTAATTTCATTAATAAGTTATCCTTTACTTTGACAATTTCAATGGGACCAGAACCTTTATTTTCTTCTTAATCTACTCAAAATTTCTATCATCTGAAGTTTCTGTTAACCAATTTGATCATAGCCTCAATCAACACAGTTAACAGAAAGATTGGAAAGAAAAAGAAAATTTAAAACCAACATTATATAAAATCTTGTAAAAACTCCAAGAAGGAGCTTTAGCTGTGAAGCAGAAATAAGTTTATTAATTTATCATGAGCAATTGAGCAATCATGCGTCGACAAAGCGATTGTCGTGTGCTAACGTCAACAATGCTTAAAATAAACAGAAAATAACTGTGTATTCATTCTTGATGAATCAATTGTTACATGACATGCCATTATCTTGGTATTCTTTACGGTCACCGTTTTAGAACGTGAATTCAACTTTAAGGGGTCCAATAAAAACCCTGAAGAGCTGATACAGCAGAGCTAAGACCTTGATGATCAGTCATATTTCTGAAAACAGAATTTGAAAAGATTATTCCATTTTCAAGTTATCATGCAAACGGTGGCCGGCTGGATAAACGTACAGAGTAAGCGTGTATTCTTACAAGTAGCTTTTTGTTAAAGCTCCTAATAAATAATACTAAGAGTGTTCAAAAAGTAATGCACCATAATTTATTTCTACAACGCAAACAATGCTAAGTGGCTGAAATTTTGAGGAGTCCTAATTTGAATCGTCCACCTCCGTTATATGAAGTTACAAGCTCTGCCACCAGGTGGCAGCACGATGGCAAATATTAAAATTGGCGGATGTCAGTGATGCACGTTACAAGTAGCTTGCTGTGACCGAATTTCTCGTTTCCAAAGGAGAAAGTGTCGGGAATATTTGTAATGTGTACGGGACTGCCGCTGTTGATAAAAGCACCGTTAGTCGATGGGGAAACTAGTGAAGTCTCTCTAGTCTCCCGAGCAGGACCAAGGATGGTAGTGAAGGGGAAGACATGCTCTTCAGTAGTGCTGGCATAAAGCTAAAGAAACAGAAGGAAATTTCTTTGAACGTTCTTCAGTGCCCAAATTGCAAAGTTGTATGTTCGATACTTTCTGAAAAATAAATTGTGGTGCATAACTTTTTGAAAGCTCTGCGTAGAAAGAGATTAGTATGTATCTCAAAAAATCAGTGGTACAAATGAATAATTGAGGATTAAATAATTAAAAAAATTTAAATTATTTAAATCAACTAATGCATACCATTTCAAATTTGCTTAGTAATTTCATGGCATATACTTGTTTTGATGATTTATGCCTTACCTAAAAAAGAGAAATACATCAAACAAATCAAATAAAACTATAATTTTCTAATAATTATATAAACACTAGATCTTTTTTTCCTCTCATTTCGTACACTCAACAGCCAATTTTTTAGGAACCCCTACTCATGCAAATGGGTTATCCCCTAATTATATAGGGGAACAATGGATATCATTGTGCATTTCACCTCAATTCCAACTGCATTGTGGGGAATGCAAAAGGCTTACCACCATTTACCAGCTAACAGTGCAATAAAATCCTGAATCTGTGGAGGGCATTTCAGAATGCACAACCCATCCAAATCCTTGCATGTATGAGTTATAACAGGAGACACTCTCATCAGTTTCTCTCCTATAATTTTTCAAAACATAACAGGAAAAAATGATTCAATGGATGCATGATCATAAGACTGGACTACGGACAACTGGAGAAGGATTGCCTGGTTTAATGAGTCCTCTCAGGATCTGGTTCAGCTGCATGTGATCATGAACCCTTCCTGTCTTATGTCCACTGTGAAAACTGGTGGTAGAAATGTGATGGTTTGGGGAATCTTTTCTTGGCATTGCCTAGGTTCCTTAATCAAAGTTACTCAATGCTTAAATGATACAGGGCACTTAAACATCATCACTGACCAGATGCATGGCCTGTGTTCCCACAGGATGATGGAATCTTTCAGCAGGACTAAATTGTCAGAAAGTGCCTCAAAATACATACAGCAGACTTTGCAGTAACTAATTGGCTAGTCACCCCATTTCAACTCAATCTAACATATTAGGGTAAATTGGAATGGGTGGTCCAACATAGAGGACACAAGCAACTACTACTATGCAACTCTGGACTGCCTTAAAAACAGCATGGATCAGTATCTAGGTGGGTTTCTAATAAATTGGTTAGTGAGTGTCCATGTTGATATAAGTACACTTTTAAGTTACTATTTAATGTTAATTTTTTTTCATTTCCAACTTCATATTTAGATAAATTTCAAGTTGAACTGAAAATCATTTAACTTGAAAGAATTTTTTTTTCAAAAATTGTTTTTAAGTATAAATTATGCTTAGATAAAAATTAAAACACCCAAGGCAGATTGAGTTGATATCCTCTCCATCTCTCATGGGGTGGTTGAGTTGGTATCACACTTTGCCGTGTAAGTTGAGTGCTTCTTGCTACTTCTCTGTTGATTAGAACCATAAATGAAACAATTTGGCAATTCGACCTTGATGGCCACAGAAGGTGCCCTAATCTTATTCTTAAACTGCAAAACAAAAACTACAAGGAAAACCACTCTTCCAGATGACCCAAATTAATGATTGTTTGGGGGAAAACAATTTACTCAGATAACCCTTACTAAAATCATAACCAATACTAATCACTGCATAAAATCATATCTATAATCTTTATCTTACAGATATTTTACAGCTTTACAAATCTGCAATTCGCATAAAAATTTAATCACGCAAGTATAATAATTTTTTTTTTTTAATTGCTAAGTGCTAACCATTTTCCAATGATATGCCACCTCTTCAATTAAAAGATATTCAACTCTATTTCAGTGCGAAGTTTTAACCATCATAATATGTATTTTTAAGTAATGACCAGGTAAAAGAAAACTTCAAGAAAAGTTTAAGCCAGTTTAAGGCAACCGTAATCATAGGTGAGAATTTCGGTTTATCAGGGGAGACAGGGGAGAGAGAAAATAAGCCACTTCTGGGCATAAAAATGGATCGGTTATCTTTTCAAATTCCAGGGGAAAATAAACACCTCAGAGAGAGCAGACTTATATTAGCTTTTATGTTAAATATTAACTTTTATAAACCCCAAACGGCTTGTATGTATTAGGGGAATTATAAAATTGAATTATCTTGAATATTTAAATTGTAATAATCACCCCCATTTAGCTTTTTTTTTTTTAGAAAAATCACTGACCAGAAGTCATTGACTGCCATTTTGCTTTGTTTTTTGAAAAAATAGCCAACGTAAGAAGATACTATTGTATTGGTCAAATCCTAAGAACTTTTCTGAACTGCTATAAGGACACCTGAACTGTTTTAAAAATTATGACACAACATCAAATTATGAAAAACATTAGAATAAAATCATAAAATATCTTCATTGATATCTTAATAGATATTTTACACATAATATCTAAAGTAGGGATCCCAGACGTCCCAGTTTTTCACAAGTTGTTATTAATTATTATTATTATTATTAAGTTTGTTACCTTAAAAAGGTTGAAAAAGAAATAATACACTATAGTACTGTAATAAATAAAGCATATAGATTGTTATAATGTTTAACATTGTACTTATTTCTCAGATTTTTTGTTTTGAAAATCTGGGATCCCTATCTAAAGACACTTCTGAATGCGAGAAAATATCAGAAAGTAACGCCATTAATTTTTTTTTCAAAGAAAATTACAAAACATACAGATAAACAACTAAGTGCAGCTGAAACTACACATCTTTATCTACTTTTCCACATAGGCACTTGATAATTTAGGGATTTATGCAGTTTCAGAATCCCCCGCTCATAGAACTCCATCGGCTGTGAATACATCCAATGGCGCACGGTAGATTTGAGTTCCTCATCAGTCTCAAACCTCTGACCATCCATAAATCTCTTCATGGGACCAAGAGGTGGTAGTCCGAAGTCCGAGGACCTTAAGTCCGGACAGTAGGCTGGGCTGTCCAGAACTACCAAACTGAAAAACGGACCAGTTTTGCTTTGACGATGTTGGCCAAATGTGGGTGTGTCATGAAGAAGTCGAACATCATTTCCTCTTTTTGGTTGTTTATCCCAAACAGCACACCACAGTTTAGTCAACATTTAACAATAGGTAGCGGCGTTGACAGTTGACCCACGAGGCAGGAACTCTGCGAGTAGGATGCCTTGCATATCCCAAAAAACTATACGTATAATCTTCCAACCTGAAGAAGAAACTTTGAATTTTTTGTGAACCGGAGAATGTGGATGTTTCCACACCATGCTTGCAGTTTTAGGCTCAGGTGTGAAGTGCAAGACCCCAGACTCATCTCCTGTGACAATGCCATTCAGAAACACAATTTCCTCTAAGTTGTACCACTGCAGATATTGCAGACTGCATGTCATTCTGTGGTGTCAAACATTTTGGAACCCAATGCTAACAGATTTTGCAGTATCCATTCTCATGTACCATATCCCATGCAGATCCATAGGATACGTGAAATGTTTCACTCACTTCATTCAAGGAAATGCGATGGTATCTGATTGTGTTGTTAATGTCCTTGATAATGGCTGGTGTTGCTGCTGACGCAGGCCACCCAGAACGCTGTTTATCAGCAAGGCTAACTCTTCCTTCCAGAAACATTTTACAGCATTTGCACACATTGGTACAGTCCAGTCAGTAGGCACAATAAAATTCTACCATTTCCCAATGAATTTTAGTGGGTTTCTTACCTTTAGATCATAAGATTCATTTCTTCCACTGTAGACGATGTGATAGCGGCGGCCATTTATAATACGACTGCTAGCACGTTGTGCACGTGTGCAGGAACAATTATTGTTATGCAATGTCTGTGCATGCACTCGGCCTTCTTTTTGGCTATGTTAACTTTTACACAACGATTATATTTCCTTCGTTAAAAAATAAATGGCATTACTTTCTGATATCCCCTCGTAAAAGAAACAAAAGCTGGAGATCTACAAATCCATAAACTAAAATATCTGCATAACCATGAAATCCATTCCCTAGCAACTCTCTATTCAACCAAATTTTTTTCTTCAGCAAACCCTTTATGACGTTTTATTACTTTCTCCATTCCCCAAGTTAAGGATGTTATTTATTTAGTCTTAGTCTTTCTTTATGCATTCTTCATCACCTTTAACAAGTTTGCTAATAGTTAGTTCAATTCTAAATATCATATAACCATAATTATATTAATAGATACTTACATTAATAATGCTTGGTGGCTGAGAGAAATAAGGTGCAGGTCCTGCTGCTTTCAAGACCAACCAGTAACGAGTACGGATCTCACTAGAGGGATGAATTTTTGGGTTTGTCATTTACTAACTTTATTGGGCTTCTGCCTGTTACAGGACAGTCCTGGATCCACTCAAGGTTATTTAAGAAATGAATCTTATTAATAGGTTAGGTGTATAAGGTATATGCTGTATCCTCAAATTTGGCTCGGGAAACTTAGCAGTTTTCAAAGATGAAGAATCCCTTAAGATGAAAATAATCTGCATATGCTGATGAGGTCCATATAGGTGAACAAGGGAAGAATTCCACAACTGTATTCTGCTGGCAGAAGTGCAGGAGTAGATAATTTGAGGCTGGTGCATTTTAAATCTTCTATCAACAAAAGTAAATTAGCTACAACAAATGTCTCAAGATTAATATACCACATATAATACAGTGGTCACCGCTTAATATGGCCACCTCTGGACCATGCTTAAGTGGCCACATTAAGCGGTGGCTGTTTTAAGTGAGGTTACCAAAAGTACTTATATTTTTATCCAACAAGTCGAGTATGCGTTTGTACTTACGAACAGACAAGTTTGTTTGCTTAAAAATCATTTATACACGTACAGTATCTTGTCAAAATAGTTTATTTAAAATATTGTCTAATGTTTACTTGACAACCTTGCCTTCTTAAAAAATCATCAATTTCATCAGCCTCTTTTGACATAAGAGAGGGCCGTTTACTGGAGCATTTCTGTTTCTAACATATTAAAACCAACTTAAAAGACCTACAACTTGAGCATCTTTTCCATTTCGCTTACGCTTCCTGCTTGTCCCTTCACTTGCAGCTTTCTCTCTCAATTCTTCTTCTTTTATCATTTTTCCTAGCCGTGCTCACGAAATTTGCAAACGTTCAGCAGCTTCACGTTGACTACACTCCATTGAATGAAACCTGTTCAAAAGGTCAACTTTTTCACTTGCTGATAAATCACATCTTTTCTCTTCTGAGCCATTTCTCTTCACCTAACCTAACCTTGCCAACTCAAATTTCAGGAAACAATTTCGCTTAATAAACTTTCTAAAGGAAACAAGGAATTTAGTGCAAATTCAAAGAAATTATAAAACAATTTATACACGCTACTGTTTAAAAAAAGAAAAAAATCGATCACTTACAGTAGAATTCGTGAACTACCTCCGAAAAAGGTGGCCATATTAAGCGGAGTGTGACCACATAAAGCGAAAATTTGTTACACAGGAAACGGATAGAAAATTCTGGACTGAGTTGGAGCGGCCATAAAAAGCAGGTGACCATATTAAAGGTGGTTACATTAAGCGGCGACCACTGTATTTTGTAAAACATCCTCAGTCATCCTAAGTATAACTGTATGAAAAAATTCCATTATAAATCTTATAAGGATAAAAGGCACTAATCCACTATTGTTAATCATATACGATCTGATATTTCAATGAAATCATAATCATCAATCATTACCATCCGACATCAACTTTATATTCCCATGAATGCAAATGTAAACTTTTTAAAGATTCAGGAGTGTTTAACACTAGGAACAACCCTGATGAATCCACCAAATGTCTGTTGAATGAAGCATGGTGGAATATGCCTCAACACACAAACCACACCTATATGATGGAATGCCTTGTTGCATTGTTACCTATATAGCAGTGAAAGGAAGTCTATTCCATACTGACCTCCTTGTACTTTGCAGATGCTAAACAACATGCCCTTCTTGCGTGAAAAGCGGATCACAACTCATTTGTGCTATCATCTATCAACCTGTGATGGTTAAATAAAATTTCCAGTGTGAAAAGAGGTGTAGTGAGGCGTGTGATGGCCAGCAATGTATAACCAAGAATTGTGTAGGATTATATCAACTTATTGTAATAAGTGCTGAATAAGGCAGCTGTTTAGTACATAAAAGAATATATTTCATTTCGAGAGTGCCAATACAACAGTATCTGCATGCATCTTTATTCTCAAATTTGTATTTCAAAAACACAGAATTGTGAAGAATTTGATTCTAATTAAAACATAAATGTAATTTGTATAATTATTTTAAAAAATGATAACTCCATTTAAATTCAAAAAAAAATAGAAATAAAATAAATATTAAAAACAGTTAAAAAAGTCACCCGATGTGGAGAAATTTCAAATATTGAAGGAGACAAAACACAGATGAAATGAAGGTCTTGTGGAGCTGATGTAGATGAAACAGATGAAAAGAAGGTCTTGTGAAGAAATATTACAGGAAAACACAAAAGAAACACAGTAAACAGGAGAAGAAAATCTAGATGAAAGTCCGATGACCAGTAGCACATTGATAACAAAATTTGAATGAATAAAAAATAACGTTTTCAGGATTTTATCCCATCTTCAATTATATTGTTTTAACTTAAATTTTTTATCATTATTTTTTATTCATTCAAATTTTGTTATTAACTTGCTACTGATCATCAGACGTTCATCTAGATTTTCTTCTCCTGTTTACTGTGTTTCTTTTGCTTTCCTGTAATATTTCTTCACAAGACCTTTTTACCTGTGTTTCATCTACATCAGCTCCACAAGACCTTCATTTCATCTGTGTTTTGTCTCCTTCAATATTTGAAATTTCTCCACATGGGGTGACTTTTTTTAAACTGTTTTTAATATTTATTTTATTTCCATTTTTTTTTTTGAATTTATAGTGCCCGGCTCGAAAGAAAAAGGAAACAGGCGCATGTGTAAATGCAAAAAACCCGTTTTTCCAATCAGAAACCGACAGGAATCGGAGCATTACTTATTACTGATGCTAGGAAGAAATAATACCCCGTTTCCAGTCCGTTTTTGATTGGTTGAACGAGTTTTTTGCATTTACACACGTGCCAGTTTCCTTTTTCTTTCGTGCCGGGCACCATAAATGGAGTTATAATTTTTTTAAATAATTATACAGAATTCAACTACGACTCTTATATAATAAATGTAATTTATTACACTAAACAGTAAATTAGTTTTAAAAATTCATTAAAAAAAATCATTCATAATTTACCAATTGCACTTCGCCAAATGCCCCTCTGCCTATGACTTTAATGACATGAAAGTCTTCACTCTTCATTCGTAAATTTCCTACGTCACCCATTACTTGCTCATCTTTAAACAAAGGAATGAATAAACATGATTAAAATAATGTTTTGACAATGTTGCTGGTATCATTTAATTATGTGAACTATAAAAATACATGATGAGATAGATAAAATGTGATCAATATATTTTCCAAAACATTTTCAGAATGAAATTCTGCTTAAAATGTTACACAAATATATTTGGATGCTGGCACTTGTAGCATTATAAAATATGTTGTTTAAATTTACAAGTAAAAATCGTCAATAATTAATATGTATATAAAAAAAAATTAAAAACTTTATTTACAAATTCTGTGGGAAAGTTTAAAAGATGACTAAGAACATATTGTTAGAGGGAGGAAAAAAAAATCTCACATTTATTTTATTTAGTGATGATATCTAGTGTTCTTGGCAAAAATCCATGTTCAAGACTATATAGAGTGGGAAACTTTAACCTAGTTACCCAATGACAATTATTTGAAACAAAAGAGAAACTTCTCTGTTTAAGAGCACATGAGTACTTAAAAGTATCATTTCATAATAATTTATAGATTTAAGCAGAAAAATTTAAAACAAAAAATTAAAAAAAAAAAAAATTACTACTAGAACATTTATGGAATAAAGATTTTACTTAATTTTGACTAAAAAAAAAAATTCAAGAATTTTATCAAATAGGATAAGTTAAGGAAGAATCTCTCATTTATCTTACATCGATTTAAGAAGGCTTCTATGTTTTTCATTCTCCTCACAGACGGGTGGCAGCAGTCAGCAACCAATGCCTGCACTGTGTCCTGAAAAGGCAGTGTTTACAATGTCAAGAGTTAAAAATGAACCACTACACACAAACATAACACCGTATTTAAAAACAGGGAGGGGGGAAAACCCAATTATTTTCTCTTTAGCTTTTTTATATTACAGTATTATTTAAATAAACAAAAAAAAAACATGCCTATATTTTTATTGTGAAGCTTTATAGAATCTTATTTTCATAATCCAATATTGCTTCTATCCCTTTTTTTAGTTTCATTAGCAAATTGCAAAAATATCCTCTTTTTTTTTAGCATTTTTTTTAAATACATTATATCACAAATGCTTTAATGAAAGAATTTGTGAAAGAAAATAAGACAGAATTAAAATGTTAACACATTACCAATAATCCATCCACATTGACTTCTGACCTCGGATTAAGAATCTTCTTTTCCAAGGCAAGAAGCCTTTGTCGTCTATCAGGATCATTAACTGACTCCATTGCTTAAGAAAAATAAAATTAATTACAATCAAAGGGTTAATTGCAAACTGCAAAAATGTAAATAACACAGCAAGAGTGAGAATTTTTGGACAAAAACAGAACAATCTAAAAAAATTAAATTATAACTCACAATTGGTTAAATAATAACTTAATCAATGCAACACAGAGCAAAGGGACTATCTATTCTACGAAAAATACGAAAAACAGGAATTCGAGGTGATATTAAACAAATTAGGAAACAATCTAGTACAGTAAAGATATTGCAAATAAAGTTTAAAATATAAAATAAGCAACGTTTATGTCATATAAAATTCTTAAGAGAGTGGTAAAAAAAAAACCAGCATTTTACTTGTGTATAATATTTTAAGAAATTTATTCAAGTTTTGTGTTGTGTTGTGTTGTATTATATTCTGTTCTCTTGTAGCAACATAAAATTCATAATGTTAAAAATAAAATGCGACAAAATTTGCTGAAAATCAATGAAATAATACTGCATTTCCTAAACTGTGGTCTACAGCCAGGTATCAGTTTGCAGGGGAAAAAATATCGATCCTCAAAAAACACAAGTTAGGGATTGGTCTGCAGAAAATTACCAGTCTGCAGTCGGAAAATGTTAGGGAAATGCTGAAATAATATACATGTAAATATAATCCACTTAATCACCATTGTCCCGTGGTCGAGAGGAAAATGTCTCTTATGGGACTTTACATGTAGAGACACGTTTGCCCCTTCAGTACTAGAAAAGACTGCGAACAATGTAGGACTCGCTGCCAGAAACTGAGAGGAAGAGAAGAAAAAACATGCACCCCTCTTAGGCCAATATGAATTCATCCCGTTGGCAGTGGAGACAAATGACCTCTGGCACAAGATGGTCTCAAGATCTTAAAGGAAGTGGGGCATAAAATCACTCTTCTTACAGGAGAAACTCGAGCTACTTCATTTCTCATGCAGCGGATCAGCATTGCAATTCAGAGGGGGAATTTGGCTTCAGTTTGGGAACGATCAAGCCCGGACAAACCCTTGATGAAGTCTTTTTATTATCATCCTAAAATTTGAATTATAGTGCAAAGGAATCAGGATAAAGACTACGCAGTTAGACGTTTAAGCTACAGCTAGTTTTCTCAGCCAAACACTAAGATCAGAAAGTATTAAAGCATGCTTTAAACTGTAATTAACTTTAAAATCCCAGATGGTCCACTTAATACGAAATTATTTCTTGACCCAACCCATCATGAATGTTTCATGTAAAACATGCTATTAATACGAAACGTTTTTATGTAAATTTCAGATAATACAAAGAAGCATTTAATAAAATTCTGAGAAAAATAGCACTAATTTTCTTAATTTGTGGATATATTACTTAAATATTAAATAAATCAATCAATACTGTTAAGCCTTGTGATGTTTGTGCTCAGAGTGAAGATGCCATGCATCGGATGGATACTCCTCATGACTGATGGCTAATACACTCATAAGGAATCACTCGTGAGGAATCGTGAAAAAGCACGTTGATCATAGGCAAATGTTCAGTTGTGATTTTATAAATAAGAACTTGATAAGTAGGCAAAGACATTCAACTATTCTTGATTTTTTAATAAGTAATCTATATATAAAAAGAGGACATCCACTCACTCACTGACCCATCATCACACAGCAAAATTTTTTAAGTCAGACTTGAAACTCCCATGGGATCATTGGACGGATAGCGTAGGGGTGTGCTAAGACGGGTTTCTTCGAAATTCGGACCCCCCGTCCCCCCAGGAGGCCAGAAAGGAGTTGTACATTTGGTCGCCTGGCTCCACCCTCAATGATGCGGTCTTCAAAATTTTGCAGGAAGGTTTTTAGCTAATATGCCAAAAAAACAGTTCCCCTTTTTTCGATATTCGAATTTTAAACATGCAAAAACTGAAAAAAATTTGTTTTTCGGGGGCGTTTCTCAAAATTTTCTGATTTTTTTTGATAAAGATAAAGCAATGATACTCAATATTAAAGAATCCGGGTACTATATAAAATAATCCTTTTCGATTCTTCCAATATGAATTTTTACTGTATTAATTCTAAGGTTTTTTCAAGTTTTCATTTTTTCTGTATATTCACCAGAGACCATTAAAAAAAAGAGACTTGGCATTTCGAGCTACTTCCTGTAATGAGTTTTCAAGTAAAGTAATTTTCCTAAATCTGGTGACTGTTAGCCGGATTAACCAGACAGCACTGTTTGAAAGTTCAGTTTCATTTTCCCTCGTTGCATTGACTACAAGACGAGACTTTAAGGAGGCAAAATTTTGATGAGATGTATAGGCTATCTCTTGCGTTGAAGAATTTTATTATATCTTTAAAGCATTTCATTATGCCAAGGAAGTTCGTGCAGCGAAATATTGTCGCAATCGTCGCGGTGAAAAAACATATCTTTTTGTGGATTCCACGTAATGAAGAAAGGTTAATAATTTTGTTGTATTAATAATTTATGTATGACTGCTTATTGAATGAAATGTTGTTTCAGATGTAAACAATGGTTGATTGCATCAGGCAGACAGGACTTACTGAACAAATCATCAGATTCTTAAAGTGTGAATTTTTTTTTAATGATTAGTCATGTAATAATAATTTATTAAGATCTTTTCTTTTTTTCATTTTTTTTTTTAAATATACGTATTAGATAAATATTTTACAAAGTAATGTATAATTACGGTTTGTAAATATTTCTTTTATGTAATGTAACGTTTTTGGTAAATCTTGCTTTTATAAACAAGGAAAATAAATATATTTTTAATCATCCAGAACGTTGTGTTGTATCTAATTTTGTTAAATGATTCAAGGATTTATAGTAAAATAGTAAAAATTAAAAAAAATAATAAATATCAGGATCTTATATAAATAAAAAAACAAATACAAATTTTAAATAGTTAAATATAAATCAATAAGGTCAACTAAGCAGCAAAGCCTGCCTAGGCGTTGCCTCTAATCTCGGAGGCAACAGGCAAGGTTGGCATTGTTGCTTCTTTGAAGTCATTTAATGGCGCCAAAACCTGGGAGTTATGTAAATCATCAACTGTCCCTTGGCGGATGTTACATAAATCACTAATTGTCCCATGACCATGGTGACGTAAATCATCAATTGTCCCTGAAGTGTTGGCTGGATTAACCAGAGGGCGACACGCTGCAAACTCATTACATGATTTAGTATAGGAAAAGAGGAAATGTCAAGTCTCTATTCTTTAACGGTTGCCGATATTCACATTCAGATACAGTAAAATCCCGTCACAACGTACCTCACATTAACGTACAAATTTAAAATCCTCGGCCAAAATGTAGGTATTTTAATGCTAAAAAGTTTCAGAATAACGTACCTCACTTTAACGTACACCTCGCATTTTTTAATTTTATTTTTATTTTATTTTATTTATTTAAGTGTTAGAATTACAATGGCACCCAACCAATACCTGTATGGTCTATGACCGACGAGTTGGGACTTGGTGGGTGTTATAAGTTCAAATATACAGAGTAAATACAAATACTTCGGTTAGTAGATAATAGGTTAATTAACGGACAAATTTTACGTTCCCTTGGTTAAATTATCACTTCATTACAACATATATTGTTTGAATGTCTTGCTCCGATTGGTAAATACAGCCCATGCCAAAGTTGCAACTGGGCCAATGGGCTAACTAAGCCAAGTTCACATTTCATTGGTTGGTCAGTGTAGCATATACAGGGTGTATCTGAAACCCTGTCACAAACTTTTAGAGGAGATAATATGGATGATTCTAAGCAAAAAAGTTCATATGAACATGGGTTCGAATTTGAACGATAACAGAGATATGAACACAAATAAAAATGCCGCCACTAAGAACAACAAGTTAATAACTCAGGTTCTATAACACAATGCATAATGAAGTTTGGGGGAATAATAAGGTACATAGAATCATAAGAGAATAGTAAAAAAGACATCACAAAATAACATAGATAATAAATAATACGAGGCCTTTCGGTCATTTTATTTACAAAGACCTTCTTCAGGTTAAAGATTTTTTGAAAGTGTAACAGATTTCTTCTCTCAGTAAAGATTAAGTTTAAATAGATACATTGTTGAGAGGTATTATTACATCAATTGATTGTTTACATCTTTAGTTTGAAATTTTAAATTGTTATAATCAAAGACTTTTTGTACAAAGTTATTTTTAATTGATTAAAGGTATATTTACAATTTTTTTTTTTTATTACAATATTTCCCATTTTTTATCTAATTATTTTGTGATGTCTTTTTTACTATTCTCTTATTAACTGTTATACATCACTTATTTTCCTTATACATAGAATCATGTATATGGTTAAAATTTGATCGAATTCCAACGAGTAGTTTCAGAGTTACGCAGTCAACATCATAACACATGCTCACATGTGAGTACTAACCACCATTTGTTACGACGTTGACTACGTAACTCTGAAACTACTCGTTGAAATTCTGTCAAATTTTAAGCATATACACAATTCTATGTACCCTATTATTATCCCAAACTTCATTATGCTATGCGTTATAGAATCCGAGTTATTAACTTGTTGATCTTAGTGGCGGCATTTTTATTTGTGTTCGTATCTCGGTTATCGTTCAAATTCGAACCCATGTTCATGTGAACTTTTTTGCTTAGAATCATCCATACTACCTCCTCTAAAAGTTTGTGACAGGGTTTCAGATACACCCTGTATAAACCCAGAAATCTCTGCATGCTACTCAGTCGGGACCCGATTTGTACGGCAATTAGATTGGAAAGCTTCACTTGACGGACGATTGCCCATCTTCAATACGGTAAGATCATGTGTTTGTGAGCTTTAAGTAAATGTGCATGTAACAGGGTAACTAGTGACCGGGAAAACCAGGAAAGGCAAGGGAATTTTATGTAACCGGGAAAAGTCAGGGAATTTTTTGTAACCGTCTAAGTCTGAGCATCATTTCAACAATTCACAGAAAGATTACAGATCGTAATGGCAGAAAAAAGGAAAAGGAAACAGTTTTCAGTAAAGGAAAAGCTGGATATTTTAAAAGAGGTGGACAAAGGCACAAAACAGGAAGACGTTGCGAAACATTTCGGAATTTCGAAGACTTTTTGGGGAGGCAAGTTATCGAAAGAAAGCAGACAGTCATTAGAGATTTTTTTTTAAAAAATTAACCAACTGTAATACTACATGTATGCTGTACTGTATTTGTATTGAATAAAAAAAAATGCTACACTTCATGTATTCTTATGTTTTTCTATGCATATATGCATTGTTTACAAGCGGATTATACTGTATTATTGTCAGAAGTTAAATTACTTAACAAGCATTGTGAAAGAGACTGATGCTTTACAATAAATAACTTATTGAAAGAGATGAACAATTGGTTTCGCCTTTCATACCTGGCTTCTTCAGGTTGTGATAATAGTAAAGAAGTGGTGCTTTTAAATTTGAAATAAAGATGTTGTTTACAATGAATTTGATGTGCAACAATGAGAAATTAGCAAACAAAGAGGGGGAAGAGGGGAAGATACAACAATTATAGGGAGGCAAGATGCATTCAATGGTTAAACATATTTATAAAAGATCAGAAATGGATGACAGAATTTGGAAAATATCAAAGTTAGTCTGGGTATGTAGTAACAAATCTGGTGTGGAAAATAATGCTTTATAGATTTCGATACTTTCTAAAATTTTGATTTTAAAAGGATTGTTGGAATTATCAAGCACTGCATGATACTAGGAATTTACTAAGGCTCTTCATATATCTCTGATGATACTTTATTTATTTATTTATTATACAGGGAGTTTCAGAAAATCTGACGTTAACTGCGATGTAATATCTACGTAACTAAATACATGTAGTCTAGAAGTAATGTTGAGCAAAATAGGATTTATTTATCAAAATTTGAATCAGAAATTCAAAGGCATGTGGACTTCATGAGTGATTTCACAAGTTTTCAATATGTGCACTGCCTGTAACACAACACACAACAAGTCAGTAGTCCAGCTCTGACAAACAACTAAATGTGTAGAGTAACGTTACACATAAGACTTTTGAGTTGTTTCTACACATGCTGTTAAAATTTGAAATCATTTGAATGGGAGTTATTAGATTACGAAATGATATCACATTTTCTAAAAAAAAAAAAAAAAAAAAAAAAAAAAAAAAAAAAAAAAAAAAAAA
>JAHWFO010061744.1:410854-435329 GCA_023313115.1 Rhysida immarginata | reverse complement strand
CGCTTATTTGCAAAAATTCAGCGGACCCCCAGGCGCTTAATGCAGGCGGGCCGGTATTTCAGGTCCGGCGCTAAATACAGTATTTACGGTATAATGGAAAACAAATGAAAAATTATTCTACTTAAAGTAGAAAGAATAAACTGAGAGGCTTGAGAAATGTTACGTACAATATTTTATTTACAATAAATTTACAATGAATAATAAATTACTTGAAATAAAGAAAGAAAAAAAAAGAAATTTTCATTTTTAATCAGCATTGATATCAAGAAAAAAGAAGTAGTGTAATTTTATACATCAGTAAAACTTCAAAAAAATTCATTGCATTTAAAATTAATTTAAAAATTTAAAATTTTACTATTAAAATAGAAATTTAAAAACTCAACACAACAAAATAAATAATGTGGAACTTCATTTTAATATAAATTAAAATTTTAAAATGCAAAGTAAGTTTAGATATACAAAAAAAAAAAATAATAAAATAAATAAATAAATAAATAAATAAAATAAATTAAAATGCTTTGATTATCCCCATAACCAATATTTTTAAAAATAGCATAAATAAATAAAAGTTCAAAAATACTAATGTGCTTTCCATATTTAGTGAAAAGAAACAAATATTTTAACAATATGGACATTAGTCGAAATATTTTCCAGTAATTCTTGAAGTAATTCTACCAAGAATTACTCCACAAGAAAATATTTCAGCACATTATATAATTGGTCTTTCTTAAATAGGAATGATGTTCAACCTGATAATTTTTTTTCTGAATGTCCTTCCATTCTTTACAGCAGAATATCAAAATCCTCACTCAAACATGGCTAATTGGCAGAAAGGTTTCAACCTATCAAGTATGGTTTTTCTTTAAGAAAATCCATCATGTCCAAGAAAATTGGCTTGTGCAAAATATGTAAGAAAGAATTGTAATTTATAGTTTTTAAATTAGTAGAAATTACAGACTGGAATTGTGAGGATGCAATTATGTTTTAAAAAAATACCAGTGGTTTTTTTTTTTTTTTTTGCTTTAGTTTTCCCCCATAATAGTTTTAAAATTATCTATTAAAACAAACCAAATCACAGCAGCTTCATGTATTTTAACAGTTCTGACTAGGAGTCATTTATTCTAATTTATTTTTTTACTCTTTCAGTATAAAGAAATTAATAAAATTTTATTATCAGCTGAGTCATGTCAATTATCTGTTTTAATATTTCAGAGAAGGAAATTATTTTTTTTTAAGAAATAAGAAGCACAAACAATTTGTAAATTTGTGCTTCTAATTTTCCCAGAAGAGAAGCTCAAACTTACAAGTTATTTTACAGTATTTCACTGTTATTAACTTCCATTTTTAAAAATTATTTTAATCTAAAAATCTTGCAGGAAGAATTAAAATACTTTATGGTATTTTCTTAAATCAAAGTATGAGGAAATGAATAAATAAATAAATTTAAACTTCACAGTTATCTAAATAACATATTAAGTTAAAAAAAAAAATTCTCCACAATGTGCAGTGAAAAAAATTAAAATGAAATGGCAAAAATTTTTTTTTTTCCTTTACAATTCTTCTGAGATATGAACAAACAGAAAATTCCATACTTACACAGATTTACTGGGGACAGGAATTATGGGCTTTACAGAATTATCCCTCCCTCACCATTAGATAGAGTCATATTGAATTGATGCCAATATTTTAAACAATGTCAGATATGAAATGCCCCTCTCCATGTATGAAACTGTCAGATATGAAGTAATTGACAATAGGCATTATTTTAAAAATATTTGGACTAGAATTTAATTGCTTATCTAAATTTTTACAGCTCTAGATAACTCATAACCGAAAAGACAAAGAGAAGGCATCCCATGAACACAAGCAAAACCCAAAAGAAGCTGATTGTAACTGCAAAATAAAATAAAAAAATAAATAAATGCTGTCATAATTTAACCAGGATGGATAGCTGGAACAAATATTGTTACTTTTACTTATAAATTAACAATTACTCTAACAATTTTAGCCAATATCCTCTGGTCAACTAAAAGCTGTCAAAAGCCATTTAATCACTGATGCAATATAAATTATGACCAAGTTCTCTTATTTGCTCAGATTCAGTGTGATCACATGACTCAAGTATTAGAGCACATAGTGTAAGGTAATGCTTACAGGGGTCAACAAACTAATGACTGATAAAAATGTCATCTTACATGGGCCATAGCCACCTTGATCACCTGACCCAATGCTTTTAGATTATTTTCTCTGGTCTTATCTCAAAGATCGTGTGTAAGAAAAAACCAGAAGACTATCAATACATTTAGGACAGCAGCAGCAACTTCATTTAGATGCAATGATGTTGATTACAGCAATTAGTTGTTCTTGGTGATATGCTGAATTTCTGTGTTATGGAATTTGTTGATAGACCTTGTTTTTGGGGTGCCAAAATCAGCCCCTCAGTTTCTTTCTTTAACATCCCTGCTCTTAACCATCTCTACATAAGTTTTTAATTGGCTTTTCCCTCTATATCCTTTAAGCACTTTCCATGCATTGGCTGCTATGGATTCGCAATTTTTTCTCCATTGCAACTTCTTGAGGTGTCAGAAAAAAAATAAAAACTCCAAGCAAATAAGAGAACATATCCTGTAATTCTGAAATCCAGCACTATCTTTAACGTGACTGATGCCAGTTAAGATTTTTCTCAACCATGATTGGCTAGTATATAAGTAAAACATCTCATAAGACTTAATAAATTTTTAAAAAAATATGAAATGGAGTCTTTAAATTTAACGGAATAAAATTTTGCCCTACCAAATACAGAAGCAAAAAAAAAAAAAAAAAAAAAAAAAAAAGGAAGGGGAAAGGAAGGGTGGGGTGGGGGATTATCAAAAAACTGTATATACTGCAAAAGATTTTGGTGCAATAACACTCAATTTTTCATTTCACTGAACTATGTACTTTTTAATAAGGCACGATAAGGAAATAGTATTATTGGCGAGTTTTCATATTCTTCCTAGATATGATCCTTAAACAAATGAAAACTAACCAAATTTTGATGAATACATTACAGAATCCCAGTAACAAAATTTTCCATTTTAAGCAGCCAAACAATGTTTTTGAATTAAGATTATAAGCAGAAATATCCATTTGATACAATAACACTTTTACTTTAAAGGATCTTACGTGAATATTATTTTGATACCACATAGCAGACTGACTAGCGAGAATTTAGAAAATTCTACAAGGCGAGACTGAAAAATTCGGTGAATGACTCAGAAAAACAAACATGGACATGTATGTCAGAGATAATACTTTACTGTCTTCAGAGTAAGCCCCATGGCTACAATACACCTTTGACATCGTTCGTATAACTGTTGCACGGAGTGTGAAAACTCCTCTCTCGGTAATGCTTGAAGGTCCTTCATCACAGCCATTTGAATATCCGGAACATTGAGAAATCTGTATCCTTTCATTGTTGATTTCAAACGAGGAAACAGGAAGCCTGGTGATGACAGATCTTGAGAATATGAAGAATTTGTCTGGTGATGACAGATCTGGTGGTATAGTTATGAATCTGTTTACATGTGAGGAATTGCTTCATCTTTGTAGCGATGTGCGACCTCATGTTATCATGCAGAAGACACCAGGATCCTGGTTCAGGTAACTGCGGCTGAACCTGACGAATGTGCTTCCATAGACAACCGAGGACCTCAGAGTATAAATCGCCATTGACTGTTTGGCCCTGCAGAACGAATGCCCTCTGCATCAAAGAATGTAATGAGCATGGTCTTCACTCTTGTTTTCTGGAAGTGAAATATTAGCTGCTTCGGATAAGTGGGACTATGCCACTCTATGCTTTTTGTCTCCGAATCTTACTGGAACCAGTCACAATTGATTTCAGAGATGAAGAATGAACACTGGCGCATGCACGTACACCTGTCAACAATGGTGAAGGCGCGTTTGCATATGTTAGCTGAGATACAGAATAACGCCTTGCACATGTCGCCTGAGTCAGACATTTGCCATTACCACATTAAAGGGTGATTCACCAAACTTTCCGGTTCACCTTGTATGTTCTGGCAATGGTCAGGTACTAATAATGCTGGATTTAGAGACATGCATTGTATATCCTAAAGAACACTAAAGTATAAAGCATACATAAAGTCTCAAGACACATTTCAAATAAGAATATCACATAACTACACAAGATTTTATTTGAATCAGCAACTGAAAGTTTGTTCAGTCACTTCAGTATGTTTGAAATTTTGCACCATTTGTTGAGCAGAGTATTTCGAGATGATATTTAACTTCTTGCAAAGATGGCAGGGTCAACTGCTGTTACTGCATCACTCGTTTGCCTTTTAAGTTCATTAACATCCCTGTATCTTGATTCGTACTTGACAAACTGAGCCCCCTCTCTCTCTTATGGATTTCAGATGGATTTCCCAAGACTACGTCGAAATGCTTCATATATGTATTCTACAATTTCATTGCCTGTGGATGGGCACCCTGATCTTTGTTAGTCTGCATGCTATCATTTTATAAAAATCTTTTCTCATTCAAAGATGCTCTTTCTGGATATCTCCAATACCCTGCTCAAAAAAGTGCCTGCAAGTGTTTATCTGCAGTGACGGTGCAGTGATGACATCTTCTAGTTACAGCCACACCAAAACAAACTTTCTGAGTTGCTGATTCAAATTAAAAAAGAAAAAAAAGAAAAAATAATAAAATTCTATATATTCTCTGCCCAGTGAGAGTTTGCTCCAGATGTAAACAAAACAAAGTCGCATATCCCTCTGCGAGTTCCCATGATTGGAGGAATTGATTCAGTTTTTCCCTGACACTCCTGACTGGAGATGCCTGCAATCCCCATCTTTCTATCTGTTAATCCAATAATCCCTTATGCTCTCAAGAGATACAGTGGAAATTCTTTAGGGTTGATTACTATTTATTTAAAAAAAACAACAACAAGGAAATGCTAGCCAGAAAAATATTTACAGTACGGAGAGTGCAAGTGACTATAGCTGCCGCCACATAAATTGAACGACAGGATGACGTAATTTCTAACGCCAGCCAATAGACGTTAATGGGAAGTAAATCACTTAGCTATTCCATGAAACATCCGCTTTCATTTTCGAAACATTGTATTCGTATTTATATTTAGTTTCTATTTTCGTTTTTTCTTTTAAATAGATAAATGAAATTAATAAATTAAAAAATGATGCAGAATAGACGACTCGAATGCAATTTGTTTTATATTATGACTTTTAATAGGGCTTTCCACGTTTCAAGAATATCTCCATCATTACTATAGTAGAAAAGGTGCATCATGGGTAAAATCCAGACAAAGCATATTGATGAGATACCTTACTGCGCACGTCAAAAAGATCGTTCAACTTACGTGGCAGCAGCTATAAGTCATAGCTGACGTCATTTGCGCGATGAAGGGTCCAAGAGCCTAGGAAATGGGATCGCTGGTTCCAAACATTGGAACCACGCAACGCAATACTAGTTACTAAATTTATATTAATATTAAGACAGTTAATAGCGTTATATTATTTATAAATTAATATTAGAACGTTTTTTTTTTAATCTCTTAACGAAAGAATGTAATCATTCACGGATCTTTCTTTCTTTTGGAAAACAATAGATGTGTAAATCACTGTTTTGGCTTCTTTATACAAAGCGACTTTATTACATCACTATGTTGGAACTAATGTTAAGTCCCGAAGCTAGAAAACTTGTTTGGAACCAATTCGAGTCACGTGACTGAAGAGCACTCACTTGCACTCCCTATATAAAACATATATTTTATAAACGTTTATAAACAACATTTGATGCATTATTAGAATAAGAATTGAAATAAACATTGAAATATACTGAAATGCCACAGGACAAAATGCAATCATGCAGTTTGTTTTTTTTTTTAAATCGTGGTTTTGTCAATAAATTACATGCAGATTATTTTAAATAAAAGGATTAAAAAAAAGGAGAAAGGCTGTCAGTTTTTCTGTTTTGTTTTGTGAAATACATTTTCATGTTCGCTCTGGAACACGGAAGTTGCAAGGCTCAGTAAGCCAATGAATTCTCACTTCACCACGTGCTTTTGTTTACAACTGGAGCAAACTCTTGCTGGATAGACTATAGTACACCCTATATAACATCCAACAAAAGAAGTCTTGATGTTTTCTGAATTTAAGCATTAAATGTAGCTAATTTTATTAATTAAAAGGTACATTTTAAAACTTAAATCTCGTTATTTCCAAAAATTAAATTAATAATTACTAAATTATTCAACTTTTAGATCCCAACTTTGCATTCTAAGTGCTATGAGAGCAGTGTTAAATGTTATATTAATATAGCATGTTGTTATTATTATTAAACTGCTAAAATAAATTTATAAACCAAATGATATATACCTTGTTTTGGAATATGGTGAATCTTAATTTGGTTATCAACAGATATGCTGATGAGTGATGCATCATAATCACCGGTAATTTCAGGAGTTTCTTTCGAGGTAGGGACAAACTCAATCCCAGTTACAAAGAAGCTGTGAGAAGCTTCACAACACAATAAACGCTAGAAAAGTATTAAAAACCACTAATCTATTATATCTTAAATAAACATATATCTAATGCTATTTCTTAAAATCTTATTCAAGTTATCTTTACATCTTAACACTACCAAATAATATAGGGAACAATACGGCTCATTTTAGAATTGGAAATAATAGGTACTTGATGCAAACAAAACCACAGAATACACACTGGAAATTTTGACTTTAAGCAGAAAGTCCTGTTCTCTTTCAAGTTTAGATCTTTCAAGTTTTTATTTTTATAATCATATGAAAATAATGAAAAAACTACATTTGCCTGAAGATCCACTGATTCAGTTATCTGCAGTTAATCAAAATAAAAAAAAATGAAAAAAATTTGGAAAAATTGAAAACTTACAGAAAATAAAAGAATTAACTGGTTATAAGCTCCAAACTGTCTTAAGTACAAGTACTTGTTGTAAAATAGCGAAGTCTGTCTAACAAACTAGTTTCCCCTTTGTTGTCATTCTAAAGCACCAATTTCCTCCTGTCTGCCTATTGTGTACTTGAAGGTAGAATTTGTGGTAATGTTATCATAGTGCTTTTATTTTTATACGTGGGGCCACTAGCAGTCAGCAAGCATTTGCCTTAATTTGTGATTTCAGCCATTTAGTTTGGAATATATTCCCTGTCCTGCCTCTAGAGGGATCTATTGGGCTCTACCATGCTATTATAATAAAATTGATATTTATGCTGCTAACCATATTTTAAAATGAAAACAAAGGATTATGTGAACAATTAAAACAAGTTATTTATTAATTAAGAATGTAAAAATGATAACATTAAAAAGAAAACAAAAATCAAAAATGATTAAACTGTTGACAATTCTAAAAGAACAACTGGCATTCAATGGATAGGATTCAACTGATATTTTAAGTTGCATCAAGCACAATAATAATAATAATAATAATAATAATAATAATAATAATAATACATCTTTTAAGCTTATACATGTATTGAAGTAAATTGTAACCTAAGTAGAAGGCACTTACCTGCAAACTAAATGCAATGTAAACATTAACATTTCCTGACATTGTTCCAACACCAAGAAATCGACCATCATCACTAATAAAAATAAAAAATAACAATAATCAATCACTTTTTTCATTTTTGTCTTTTGATGCCACCGATTAATCTTCTCATACTGTTTTTACTTTTATTTCCTACTTATATTCACAATTCAGTTTAAGCCACAAGAGATCGAGGGCAATAAATAAACGCTACAAATTGTATCACCAAATCATATAAAGGTCATTCCACGTCAGTTCAGGCAGGCATTGGCACTGACCTCTCGGATTTTAATGAAATTTGGTATATACAATTGCCGTAGGGAGTTGGTATTGAATGCCAAATATTATTTTTTTTTCTTTCATTTTTATGGAAGTTTCGGATATTTAAAATTTTCAAAATTTGAGTGGGGGCCTTATTTATGAAGTACTGTAACTTCGATTGTATTTTACTTAGAAAGATGTGATTGGTGACATATGAAAGCTCTTTAACTGTAGATTCTATATAAAATTTTTAAAATTGTATTACGCAAGCACAAATATTTTAATTTAATAAAAATATTTTATTTATGCAAATTTCTCAAAAGGTGGGTATTGTTTTTTCGTTAAAAAATTATTATCTTACACATACTTTCATAAAAACAATACAAAAAATTCAAAACTGTGTTTTGCTCCGTCTTGAAGATATTAATTTTTAAAGCTCGAGTTCCGAGCCACAATCGCATGGCTACTCGAGCTTCAGTTCTTCAGATGGACAAGGTATCCTAAGAAATATAAATTTTGTGGTAATATCCGATTGTTTTAACATTCTACAGTTGTTTTTTTTATTCCTTTTAATGTGAACTCATTAAGTTTTAAAAAAAAATTCAATAAATGTAGAGAAGATACTAGGGTTGATTGAAAAGTAATTTCTCCATGGCTGTAACTTTTATATTTGTTAACCGATTTTCAAAATTCTTTTTGTATCTGATACTTAAATTTGTTCTCCATGTAATGCACTATTCACTTTTCGATATTATCCCCATCCCTGTCCACACATTGTACCAACGAAGAGGTGAGGGTGAGGAAGTCCGGGGTTGTTGTCGACGAGGCTTGAATGGCAGCTTTGGACCATCTTCTGCAGCACGATAACGCTCGCCCGCAAACAATCGCCACACACTAGGGTGTTGCAGCGCCTACAGTTCAAAGATGAAAAACCGCACCTTGCGACTTTCACCACTTCGCAAAGAAGAAAAAGCACCTTAAGGGACATTCAATCCCTGATGACGAGATAAAAGAGCAGTTGCACGTTGTGAAACACTCTGCTTCAATATGGCTGGTGAGATTTGCTGAACTTCAGTTGTGATTTCCTCCTTTAGCTCAGGCAAAGTGTGCAGATTGTTTGCATACACTTTACCTTTCAAGGCACCCCAAAGGAAGAAATCGAGAGGTGTGTGTTCCGGCGAGCATGCAGGCCAGATGCCACCGAGATGATTCGATCAGCAAAGACATCCTGCAGAAAGTGCATTGATGTGTGTACTGTACATGTTTCCATGCACTACTGCACACTAACTTTTGAATCATCCTTTATAATGAAGCCTGTATCAACTTCAGCTGCCTCTGCAATTCATCTCGTCCTTCAGAGTAACTCAGAAGTGACTGACTTTGAGGAAGCGTAAAGTAAATATACTTTCTTTATTACTAACAATTCGACATCATAATGAAAATTTATTTTTTCTTACTAAATTATCTTCTTATTTAACAGGTGCTCAATACTTTTCTGACTTCTGAAAAAGAAATCTGAAGTTCTAAGATTTATTTTTCCTATTGATATACACATAATTATTATTGTAATGCTACTATTGATTTTATTTTTTCCTGTAATTATAATTAATAATACTATTTATATAAATAATAAAACGTAAATAAATGAATGGTCCCAAGGTTACACGCTTTCTCTTCCCTGTACGAGTAGTCAAGTCCCTACTACCTGACTTCCACTGCTTGGAGCTCAAGCTTTAAAAATTAATATCTTCAAAACGGAGCAAAACACAGTTTTGAATTTTTTGTATTGTTTTTATAAGATATTAATTTTTTAGCAAAAAAAAAAAAATACCCACCTTTTGAGATATTTGCATAAATAAAATACTTTTATTAAATTCAAATATTTGTGCATGCGTAATACAATTTTAAAAATTTCATATAGAATCTACAGTTAAAGAGCTTTCATATGTCACCAATCCCTTCTTTCTAGTAAAATACAACCGAAGTTACAGTACTTCATAGATAAGGCCTCCCACTCAAATTTCGAAAATTTTAAATGACCGTAACTTCCATAAAAATGAAAAAAAAAAATAATATTTGGCATTCATTATTAACTCTCTAGGGCAATTGTATATACCAAATTTCATTAAAATCTGAGAGGTCAATGCCAAAACTATAAAATTTCTGCCTGAATTGACGTGGAATGACCCATAAGCATTATACCAGTCCAGCTATTAATGAAGTAAACAAAGATTAAAGAAGATATTGCCTATACATCCTAAACAACAGCTACTATAAATACTTTCACAGATTGATACAAGTGACTATTTGTTAGAAGAAAACGATTGATACAAGTTTCTGCTATATCTGCTGAATATCTCTAAGTAATATCAAGAGATTTTTAAATCTCCCATCCCATGAGTATGCTGATTTGCACAATCATGTTTGGATGGGTTAGAGCAAATTTAATATCATAAGAAGGTTTGGAAGCTTTTCTAATTACGAATTCCATTCGTCGTTCTTGGAAGCTTTTCTAATTTAATAATTTTGCTCTATTTGCTCCATGGCATTCCACTTACTGCCATTGCTCCTACTCTGCACTGCACTTGCTGCTCATGCTCCAGATGGGAGTACTCCAGCTCACGACATGGAGTAGCTGGACTAGGAGAGAAGGTGGACTAGTAACTTCCAATATGGCTGGCGATAAAGTTTTATAAGTTTTCGTTGAAGAATTTTTGGCTAGTTCAGAAAATGAAGATGATGGAAAGAGCAATGCTCTTCCTTTGCTACTTTCAAAGATTCACGGGAAGTGTAAAAGACCTAAAGTTGAAACTTTTATGGATATTGTGGGAAAGTATTAAGAGTTTGAGGCCGAACGTTACTAACTGAAATTGAAACTTGTCCATAGAAATGAATGTGGCTGTTTCATTTAACGAGCAATTTTGCTTTCTCTCAAAAAGAGTAGTCACAAGATGTGTGCTCCTTTTTGCTCTCCCCAGAGCACTGAGCTGAATATGCTATTAAGAAATATTTTTAACATGCTGCAATCTGTTGTCTCCTGCAGAGATCTTTTTCCAAATTTCTAAATTATTTGTTAAGTATATGAAACCAATAGAAAGAAATATAAGTTCTATTTACTGAATGAAAACATTCATTTGATGAATTGGATGAATTGGATAAAGTACATTCCAGCATCAAAACTTACAAAATGGGCAACAAAAATTTGGAAGAAAATCTTAAAGACATATAGTAATACATTTATTAATTTTTTTAATGGATTTCAGTAAATTAAAATAAAATTGAAAATCACTTACCTGATAGCCATTGAAGAGTGGATTTCTGGTCCTGTTGACTGAACTTTCTTAGGCGTATATGTTACAGAGTCCCATTTTACTAAATACGAAGGTAGAGGTTTCTTTTGGCGTACAACAGGAATGTGTGATGTGAACAGACAAGAATTGACCTTATCACCTTCAACTATTCCAAATCTAATGGTGAGGTTCCATTCAAGAAGAAAAATAGAAGAGAAATCATTCAAAATTAAATTTCAAGAAATTAATACTAAATTTCAAAATGTGGATGATAAGGTGTTTTCACAATTTTCTGTAAAAATTAACTTTTCCAATGCCATGTGGTCAAATATTCATACCTATCTAATTCAGAACTTGTGGGACACAAACTTTTATGACTCATAAATAAAAAATAAATGTAAGCACCATTTCTATGGAATTAAATAAGCATTTTCTCAAAATTAAGCTTGGAAAGATATGGCTATTTGCGGCAGTGGTGACATTCTTTTTATTTTCGATATTAAAATTTTTAAGAAACATAACAAATAAGAATGAGAAACTGGTCTAGGAATAGCAATAAACGCTACCTATTGCTATTCCTAGACCAGTTTCTCATTCTTATTATTACAGCAATATAGACTTCTATGCAACCTCTAAACATAATAAAATTTGAGTTTCAGGAGTAAAAATTTTAAAAGTGTAAAATTAAACAAAATGTCCCTTATTAAACACTTATTGCTATGCAGGGCTAACCTTGGGAAAAAATTTAATAAAAATAAACAACTCTAACATGAATTACATAACTTTAAATCTGTTTAAAGAATGGATTTGGTACAATTTAAGTGCATCAAATTTTAAAGAGAGAGAGAGAACTTAAAACAGGACAGCATAAAGTATGGATGTTTGTGTGCAAATAAAGAATAATATAAATTTCTTTATGAAGATAAATAATATAAACTCAATTTCTTTAACAAGATAAATTTAAATTTCACCATACCTACAATTTCGATAACGATATTTTTCATCCCCAGGTGGTACCCACACAAGCTCACAAAATAATTCTTTTTCAACTAATTTCCAAACAAACCCATGGCCATCACGTGAGACGCTGACTATCTAGGAGGGATGGATAAGGTAAATTAGTTTATTAAACTATTTTTAAAATAAATTAATAATCATTATTCCTAAATAGAGCCACATTAAAATGAAGTTTGTTTTTTTTTTAATTGATAACAAAAATCAAACCCTATTTTAAATTGGAATATGCACAGAATTTCCAAATAATAAATAAAAACATAAAATAAGAAGACATTTTCCCAATTTACCAATTGTAGGTATCAACATTGAGTGTTTCTATCCATGGGAAGAATCCACAGTTCAAAATTATTTACAGGGTGTGTAAGGTATTTGAGGACACACCTTCGTTTGGCTACTGCTGCACTATAGTAAATTGTATGTCCTTCCCGTTTCCGGAAAGCAAAATAGTGGACCATCAAGTAACGCAAATTATGAAGAGACAAGCAGTAATCATGGCAATAAAGGCAGAGCACAGCGATTTAGAGATATCACGATTTCTAAATGTCGCAAGATCATTCGTTCATAAAGTGCAGAAGGAGTTGGAGACCAAAGATGGCAATGTTGCACCAGTAGCAAAGCATCAAAAGCATGCCTCACGCTCTGACATCATCAGAACACCTGAATTTATTCAGCAAGTGCAGCAGTCCATCGATGACAATCCCAGAACATCCATGAGGTCACTTGCCAAAGATCTCCATGTGTCGGAAGGAACAATCAGAAATGTTGTCCATGAAAACATCAGATATCACTTGTATGTTATGCGAAGAGGTCAGTTTATGACAGACAAAAAACGGAAAACCGCCTACTCAGATCAAAAAGGCTCTTAACAAGCTGAAAAATCCATGTGAAGCTGATTTGCTGTGGATTTTCTCTGATGAAAAAAACTTTGACCAGGATCAGAAGGTGAACAGAAGAAATGACAGATGGTTATGTGCAGACCCTTCGGAAGTGCCATGAGTCATGTACACGAAATTTCCTGCAATTGTCATGGTTTTAGGGGTTGTCGGCAGTAAAGGACATGTGATATCTCCACACTTCTTTCCCCAAGGCCTTAAAGTTAACCCTGTGGTCTACGTTGAGACCCTTGAAACAACTGTTAAGCCTTGGATAGACACGATACGCAACGGAAGGCCTTATGTGTTTCAGCAAGACTCTGCCCCAGCACACAAGTCTCGCATGACACAGGAATGGATGGCCGACAACTTCCATGATCACGTAACCCCTAACCTTTGGCCTCCTAACTCCCCTGACCTGAATCCGTTGGACTACTACGTATGGAGCGTTGTGGAGAGAAAGGTCAACGAACACCCCCATAACACCAAAGATGAATTGAAAGCTGCCATTGTTTGAGTAATGACCAATATGAACCATGACCATTTGATTCACGCATGTCGACGGTTTCGATCTCGCTTTGAAGCAGTTATAGAAGCTGAATGCGGATTCATTGAATAGCCATATAACAAGAAGGTTTCTTCTTGTGTATGCTCATGATATGTTTCGATAATAAAGTTATTATCTCGACTTATATCTCTGTTTTCTTTCTTGACATTAATCTGTCCTCAAATACCTTCATCATCATCTTGTACAGAACGATAATCTGTGGCACTTACTCCTTCGAGGGAGTTTTGCACCATCCCAGTAACTAACGACTGCTATGAGATGACAGTAACAACCGGGACCGACGGCTTAACGTGCCCTCCGAAGCACGGGGGGTTCATGATGGAAGAGCTGCTGGCGGATGAACAAACCAGTGGCTATCACCAGCTGCTGGGCATCCAGCACTGGTCATTCAGCAAATGGGTCAGACTAAAGTCCCCCAACAGCTGTGCCCCAAATAGCCATCCCACCCAGCAGTGGTCCTCAAGCCACTGGCTGTCACTCAGCCAGCAGCTCCCCCCCCCCCCCCCCAAATACCTTATGCAAGGTGTATATAATAACAATTTCCACTCTTTCATCATAATGAATAGAATTAGACAGTGTGATCACTTGCACAGTTACCAATGCTAAAATCAGGCAAGATGGCGTATGTGGGAAATAATAGCGTTGCTGTCGCTATCGACCAACTTCATAGCAAATCCTGCTTATTTCAAATGGCAATTTCACGTTTCGTGTTAAGTTTCTGTTATGTATTTTAATTATGTGTTAATAGTGCAATTTGTTAATTGGTTGTTAAGTTTAAAAGGTATTTTTATTTGTATTTTAAAATATTGAAGGCAAAACATGAAAAGTAGCATGAATGTACAAGGGGAGTTCAATAAGTAATGCAACACATTTTTTTTCTCGGCCAATTTTGGTTGAAAAAACTGGACATTTCTTGTGGAACATTTTCAAACATTTCCGCTTCGTCTCGTAAAGTTTCATTGACGTCCGATATGTGACAGCGCTATAGTAAGAATGTAACAATTGATAGAAAGGTGATGAGAAATAAGAATGTAACAATTGATAGAAAGGTGATGAGAAATTGTTACATTCTTATTTAAACTGTTTACAACTGTCAAATATTTTACCAACTGATGATGAGAAAAAAATTCTCGAAAACGTTATTATTTGAAATTTACCCCAAAAATTTGGATCAACACTTCAAAATTTCATCAGTACTTCAAGATCACCGTTTTCTCCTATCAACATCATCTACACAAGAACTTCATCTACATCCTCAATAGACTGGTTTTATTTCTACCATCTTCAATAGACTACACAAGAACTTCATCTACATCCTCAATAGACTGGTTTCATCTCCAAAGTTTTTTCAAGATTGGTGACTTTAATTTTAATTTTAATTTTGTTTTATTATTACACAATTTTTCCCCATTATAAGGAGACAAAATTCATTTCAAATTTAAACAGAAATATTTTTGCAAAACGTACGTTATTTAAGACAATATTTAAAAAAAAAAATTATTTAAAATATTTTTTATCTAGCAACGACATTAAATGTTAACAGACTAATAATGACAGAATCATTGTGGCTATTGATACAGTAATAGCTATTGAATAGAATAATATTCAATATGGTAATAGATAAAAATGCTTAAGAAGCAGTTAGCAGTAGTAAGAAGAAAATAGAAATCAAGTTTGAAAATTAATTTTTAAAATTACAGTTAATATTTTATCTTCTTTCTTGGCCTGAAAAGCTGCAACTTGTTGGTCGATCACAGTGACATCTTGCGGATGCGCCAGAAAACTTCCCAAGTAATCACATTTTCTAATTCTATTCGTTGTGCTTTTGTGATGCAAGTTATAATGGTGTTTACAAATGCAATTTAATAAATGCATATAATGTTTGTTACAAATATTGATCTTATTTTTTTTGTAGTCAGAAATTCCTCAAAGAGGAGGACATACTTTCATTTTCAGAAGGAGTAGGCAGTGTTTTTCAGGTTGGACTCCTAGTAAAGCTTTAGATAAAATATCCTGCTTCCTACAAGCTTTGGTCGACGAAAAAAAAATTCCCTCACTTTACTTCACAACCCAACCGCACGTGACTTCAACACAAGCGATATAGCTTTATTACGTACACAAGAGGATCATAAGCAATATAACTTTACTGGACGAAACCATTGTGGCAAAGAGCGGGCTCACTATCATGTGACTCGACCTCATGATATTACAACTTTTTTTTTTTGCTGATGTACATTTTTTTTCACACTCTCTATACTAAGTCTTAGAGAATGAACATGTTTAAAATATTACCTGTTTTCCTGATGGACTGATGTCAATATCATCAATTTCACTTTCATGTGCTTTTATACAACCTACTTCTTCTAAATTCTGAACCTAAAATTTAATTTTGACCAAAAAAAAATATTCTTCAATGGAATTCATTTTTTAAACTTATAATTAATCAATAATACACTTGAAAGGAGTAAATGTGAATACAGTGGTACCTTGCTTAACAACGATAATCCATTCCAGAATTACCGTCGTTAACCAGGGCAAGATTTCCCATAAGACAATGTCATTAAACTATGGTACATATCATTTTTCATTTATGTCTGCTAATTAAATTTATAAAATTAATAGTTTATGAAAACAGTTATTAATTATTAATCTTAACCAAAAGGACAATTGAGCTCACATTGGAGTTTTTAGACAGATGAAACTGTGAAAAATAGGTCTAGATTTGTTTGCATCTGCCTATTTTTTAAAATGTCTCTGAAAAATTACATAGACTGTTCATTAAATAGATCTGCAGTTCTGTTTACCTCAGATTTGTTTGGTTTCCATTTCATAGCAACATTTTCATGATGGGTCAAACATACCTGAGCATTACCACTATTTTACGTATTTGTTCTCTATTCAACAATATCCTTCCGCGTGTGGTCGAGTGCAAGATCGGATAGAGGTTTGCTGTCATGAGGACAAAAAATATCTCCATGTCAATGGCTGAATGGAAATACATTCACCAAATTAAACCATAATCAAGCAGCATTAACCAAAGCATTTTTACTTACAGCCACTCGTCATTAATCAAGTACATTATTATCTAAGGCTGTTGTTAACCAAGGCACCACTGTATTTGAATTAGATGCTACTTCTTCAAAAGATAATTTCAATTACTTTTATTAGATTTTTTATATTAGTGTACATAATGAAAACAATAATTATATCAGACATCATTACATATATATACATATATTTACATGCACCTTCCATATACGCAGGAAGCCATCAGCTCCACCTGTGACCATAAACTTATGGTTGTATGATACTCGAACAACTTTTTGAAAAGGTTCATCCTTTAAGAAATCCGTCTGCACACTCTGAATTGGTTGAATATGAAATCCAATCAATGCTGAAATGGAATTACGATTTTTATCGTCCTTCCTTTTAACATCTTTCTTCTCAAGAGTAGCTTGATTTGTTACCAAGTAACCATCGCCTTCTCCACCTCCACTTCTTTGACGCTTTCTTAAGCTACTGTCAACCTTTGTTTCTTAAAGAAAAAAAAGAAAAAGAAAAAACATTATTTTTCCCATCAACCTTTAAGGTAAATTTACACGGTGAACACCAAAAAATTATTTCATTACTTGACAAGAAAAATTATTTTAAAAACTATTATTTGCCATTAAATAAAAGAAAATACACAGTACATTTAAAAAGTTCCGAGAAAGGGGCGCTGTCCCACATGCATCAGTTAAGAAAATGTGAAAGATACACACAAAAGATATTAGAATAAGAGTTTTTCCTTGGCTTTTGAAGAGCATACAAAGGGTTAGATACAAATAACCAATCTGGAGAATGGTTTCTGCTACACAACAACACATCATTTCAATTTTCACTAATAGTCTCTCAATTTTTGACTAAAAATAATCGGTTACTGTGATTAACTACCAGTCATATTCGCCAGATCTGGCCTGAATGATTTGATGTGAAGACCATCCAGAAGAATGTGACCAGAATTTTAAACACAATTTCAAAATAGGAATTTTTTCTGAGCCTTCCAGTGATCCTACGAATAATCAAAGTCATGTCGAAAGTCATGGATTGTATGTAGATTCTTAAATGATGAAATTTGTTTTAGATTAAGAATTGATTTTTATTTACATTAGTCCTGTAAATTTTTGAATGCACTGTGCATATTGCAAAAATAATACAGTAACAGTAAAGTGATTACGGAAATATTGAATCTATGCTTCAAGATTTTACAATATAGATGAAAAAGGCAAGGAAAAATTCTGTGACCTAGATTAGAACCAGGTAACACGAGTCTTTAGTTTATCACCTCTACCAACTGGGCCACTGCAGACACTGATACAGCTAAGCTGTCTCCAAGGGTGCCAAATATCATTAAGGAGTCAAAAGCAGAAGCCAATGATAGGGCAAGAACCTGGTTTGCAGATCGGTAATTTCTTCTTTCAAAGCCATCAGCATGCTGATGAAATTTCTCTATAAAGTGATTATGGAAATACTGAAACGATGCTTCAAGATTATACAATATACAGGGTCAGGACACATTAATATGACCACCTGCTAGTATCCGGAATATCCATCTTTGGCGGCAAGCACAGCAGCTAGTCGACGTGGCAGAGAGTTAATAATTCCTCGGAAGGTGGTTGCAGGTATCTGGGACCATTCAGCGTTCAGTGCATCCCGTAATTCCATCACCGTGCGTGGTGAAGGGTCCAGCTTGCGGACATGGCGATCGAGATGGTCCCACAAATGTTCAATGGGGTTGAGGTCCGGGGAGTTTGGTGGCCATGGGAGTAGCTTGAATTCATCCTCATGCTCCTCGAACCAGTCGTGGACAATTTCGGCAGTATGGCAGGGAGCATTGTCCTGTTAAAAGGTACCATCACCCTGAGGAAACACTGTCGACATGAAGGGGTGTACCTGGTCTGCGATGATCGTCTGGTAACGAACAGCATTCAGTGTACCCTCCAGCAGTATCAGTGAACTCAGACCATACCACGAAAACATCCACCAAATAGTCACACCTCCCCCACCAGCCTGTCGTCTGCCAACGATGGTGTCGGGATGCCTGTTCTCAGATGCTTCCCGGCGAATTCTCCACCGTCCGTCCACTCTGTTCACCAGAAACTGTGACTCATCAGAGAAAGCAACCTTTTGCCACATGGCGATAGTCCATTGCGAATTGGAGGAGTTTTCGGCGATGCACAGGCGTCAACATGCGTGCTGTTATCATATGCCTGCTCAGGAGCCCCAACCTCAAGAGGGATCGTTGCACTGTCTTGGTGCTGACACGCCTAGTGGCCCCACTGTTCATTTGCTGTGTCAACAGTGGCACGCCAATTGGTCTTGGCCAGGCGTCGTAACCGACGCTCGCCTCTGGGATCGATGGCCCGTGGGGCCCCACAGTTACCTCTTCAATTGCTCGAAACTGTCTGGTTCGTCCAGTCGCGGTACACCTTCACAATGGCAGCCCTAGAGAAGTTCACAAAGGTGGCCGTTTCTGAAATGCTGCCCCCCCCCCCCCCCCGGCCCGATATGCAATGATCATCCCCTTTTGGAGGTCCGACAGGTCACTTGCTCTACCCATGACGGCGACAAATTGCTGTGTTAACGGATGCTACTGCACGTCTGCTGTCAGCTTTTAATGATATGCAATGATTTTTCATCTGCATACCATGGGACGTTCCAACATGTTCGAGGAGAGGTGGTCATATTAATGTGTCCCAATCCTGTATATACAGATGAAAAAAGGAAAGGAAAAATTCAACGACCTGAATTCGAACCAGGGACCACAAATCTGGTACTTACTGCATCACCACGAACACTGGTACATCTATCCTCGTTTATCACGGTTTCATTTATCACTGATCCAGGTTTTCAATTCCAACTGATCAGTTGTGACCCTTGTCATGCTTTTCACTGTTTGATCAGTGTTATCACGGGTCGGCGAACGGTCGCGATAGTAAACCTGGCAAACAAATTTATAGAATTACAGTTGAACCTCGTTAACACGGATCTCAGGGAACCAGAAATTTTGTTCATATTATCCGATAATGAAAGAAAACCCCGATATTATGACCGAAAGTGATGGCAGCACAGCTAATGATACTTAATGACTGTGACAGAAAGGAAGCAAAGCCCAGTGAGCCTTGCTTGATCAGCAGGTTCAAGCAAGCCCGAAAGTGTTATGACACGTACTTTCAGTGGCGTAGCGATGGGGAGGCAGGAGGGGCATGATGCCCGGACGCCAGTCTTAATAACTGGCAGGGGGGGGGGGGGGGGGGCTTTGATAACAAAATATGATAACACGGGGTGAACAATGAATACCATACCCAAGGTACCATTTACCTCGCTACGCCACTGCATACTTTTCATAGTGACTTTTATTATTTACCGATCATTTCATATATGTATTGCGTATAAAATTTTACTGCAAAATTAAATTAATAAATAATAAAATATTAAATATAGTATAGGCATTAAATAATTAAAATTAATACCATTGTGTGTGTTAAATTTATTTAATGGTAATATTTGTTTAAGTTGGAAGGCAGCTTGGGGTCTTTGGACAAAACCCTTTTTCCCATAGGTTTTGTTATTTGTTTATCACAGTTTTGCTATCATGGTGTTTTTTTTGGAACCAAACCCCCGTGATAAACGAAGATAGATGTATAGCTAAGCTGTCTCCAAGTGTCCTAAAGACTGCTATATAGTCAGAGTGGAAGCCCAATGATAAGGAAGGATAAGGTTGAACAATGTGTATTAGTTTTCGTTTGCTGTTAAAATGTTTTAAATTTATCAGTGAAAACAAATTATTGTTTATTGCTTCCAGTTTATTGAAAGCATCCAAAAATGATTACCTTCAGACTGCACTCCATCTATTTTATCTCCGTCGTCATCGGGATGGGAAACTTTGTATGTGATTTGGTACAACTGGCAATGTTCATCTAATCCTGCAGCCAACACAAAATGTTTGCCATTATGAAATGTAACACAGTTCATTATTGCACTATCACCTGTATCATAATGACTTGAAGATTGTGCACGGCATCTTTTTCCATCAAATGTCAACTCATATATTTTCTTAAAATACAGAAAAGAGAAGGGAAAAAAAATAAAAGAGGAAGAAGGTGAGAGAAATAAAATTCCAAAAGTTGCATTTTTCTGGAATATTATACTGGATCTTTCATAATTATTGGCCAATTCTGACATTTATTAAAAAAAAAACAGCAATTACAACCAAAGAACTCATTTTACTCAGAAAAATGTCAGCTCTTAGTAGCAGTATACTGATTTCAATGCAAAAATGCCACACAGGCAAAAGATGGCATCAATCACAGCATCCTGGTTTGTATCTACTCCTCAAGAATTGGTCCAAATGACGATACATGTAAATGTGTGATGTAATCATATCTGGTGAATAAGCAGGATGCAGGAGGACTTCATATCCCAAAGGTATTGATTTTCTGGATGCCATCAATCAATATGTGGCCATACTCCATTATGGAGGTTTGGACATTTGTTTTGGTGGTTCCCCTTTATTGAACCACTGCACTATACACTTTCTATTGTCATGAACTTATTTTTCTTCAACCAATGGAAGTGAGGATCCGATGCAGAAAGTGAGAATCACGTCTTTGGAGGGCAGTGCACGTTTCCTGACACCATAACCGCTGCTGTTTGGCAAGTTAGTGTGGAACCCAGGTATCCAGTTTTTTAACCTTGCCCATAGCTGGCAGATGTCTACAAACTGTTGCTGATGATACAAGAAGGCCAGTACTAGCTCATGTATTATGGACACTGGTTTTTCTTTGACCTTCTGCCTATATTGGCGAATAATTATGAAACAATTTATTTTGTTCCTCATTATGTTATTTTGACTTAAGTAGCAAAATTAAGTTGACTTTAACAAAAAAAATAAAAAGATATTATATTGTAATTTTATCCTTAAAACATGTTGATTTTTTTTTTCGTTAGAAACTTTCTAAAGACAAAGTTAGATAAAGTAAAGTTGCGATTATCCAACCTTTGATTATCCAAAACGTAAAACCGCATTCATTTAAGCGTTGCCCAAAGGGCAGTCATTCAATCAAGACAAGGCTTTGTTTAATGTTTAGCTATCTTTGGTGAACCAATCACTTAATAGATTGGAAAAATCACACTTAATAAAATCTTTGTGGACAAGAGGTTTTTTTTTTTGTTTTCTTTCCATTATGTCATTATCCACAGTGAACTCTCTCTTCTCATCACTTAATAGGCCAGATTAAAAAATGACATTCCATTCATATTGGTTCAGAAGCTACAAATTTGTAATCAGAACAGTATTACTGCTGATAGATGGCAACGTAAGTTGTTCTCCATGTGGATAGAGTTGTTTATTCTTTTCTGAATTCTATTACTATGGAGTTTTTACTTTAAAACTTGTATTTTTTGCTGTATTTACTGGTCATAATTACAGTACTTCCTAAGTTTTTGGACATCCTCTATATTATTTTAAGTTGTTTTTTTTAACGTGACCACCTGTTGAGCTATCAAGATTGAATTTGAATTAATATTTCAATTATTTTTCATGAAAACAGGCGATTTCGCAATCCTGAAAATAGCAAGGTACACGTGAAAGAAGAAAATGGGACTGCTGCCATGTGAAAGACAAAACTTTACTCTGGTAATGTTGTTCAGTCAAGATGGAGTTGTGGAACAATGTGCAATTGCTGTGCAGGTGTTTACAAAAACAGTGAGAGTTATGTGGCCTTTTGTAAACATATTGTGCTCATTTTTATCTTACACATAATGATCCAGTTCCTTCTTCTCGTGAAATCAAAATGTGGGTAAATAATAAGTAATGAATATAAACTGGAGCTGATCCTCCAAACATCAGTTTATGTTATTACTTGAAAAAATGGAAGGAAACATTCTGCAACCTGGATTAGAGAAAGAGAGGTGGTATTTTTAAATTCAGTCAACACATCCTGTACAGTTGGTTAAACTTGTGATCATGAGAATGTATAGCTGGTCTAAAAACCAGGTTTAATGGTTTATTCTCACAACTATATAAACTGATCAATGGATAATTAAACTTTTGAGCATTCCTACCTTCATCTGATTTTTAATGTTAATTAGGTCAGGTGAATTTAATATTAAGTAAAAACTGAATTTTTATTTTCTCAACTTATTTAACACAAAGTCTATCTTTGTTAAAGCTCTATCCATGATTATAGTGGTGTTTTAATTTTCAGAGTATTCCAATAACACTGTAATAAATTTTCATGTCATGTCATTTTATTTTACATAACTGTTGTAAGAATATGTACAAAACATAAAACATATTTTGGTTTGTTTTGAAATTCCCACTTTATTCTGATGCAACCTTTTTCATATGGAACTCCCCACCCCCAAAGCATTACATGATTCAGAGAGTGATCAGATATAAAGAGTATACGTGCTTTATTTGTTTTGACTACTTAAAAAAAGGCTGGTCGCTATAGGTATGCCGGTACAAAACTGAATAGCGGAAAAGTTGAACAATTAATTTTCTCCTTAAAGTTGGGACTATCGATCATATTCCCAGATGGTGAGCACTGAGGAGTGATACTTTTCTTATTGGGAAAACCGAACTTAAAAAAACGTAAATTTGATTTTTTCTTTTCGCTTTTCCTGCTAACAATGATGACGTTAAAGGACATTTCGATAGAACATGCATGCAAACAACAAAATTATGAAAACGCAAAACTTACGATTGCGTTCGAAATTCCAGTCTTTGCTTTTCCACCACCCCCTGCGACAAGAATATGTCTATTTGTAAGCATCCGTACCACGTACGGAGGAAAATTAACTCTAGCCAACAACTCATCCCTCCTTGACCGTGGAGCCATTTTGATCCTTTAACAGTAGTCATACGGCGACGTCTGTTGCTGAAAAATGTACAAAATTAGAACATCGTCTGCTGATCTTTAAAGCCTTAGCACTAAAATTTTATTTAAAATATAAATTGATCAATACTCTTTGATTAAGCAACAGCAGAGTAGCGAAGCTGCACAAATGTAAATTTTTCTTGGGGAGATGCAGTGGCCCCCCACCCCCTCAAGGTCTTTGCCCTTTAACTTGATTGCGAAACTTAGGAAAGACCGCTCTCCGTTGAACTTCCTCCGAAATTTTATACGAGTTTATGTGTGAAAGCAGGTACTGTATAGAATGCCTGACGTTTTTGGGCAAAGTGTAAAATATCTGTTTTTTGTGCTTATGTTGCATTCCTAGGCATTCTATACATTACCTACGCCAGCGCTGGATTTGCCGAATAGGCCACGACCATTACCAGGGATGGATGAAAGTAATTACCCAGATGTATTAATTACCTTCATCCATCCCTGACCTTACCTACTATATATATATATATATAGTATAGGGCGCGACCTAGGGCGGTGGATTTCATTGGTTTGACTATACTGTTCTACTTAAATACATATTATTTATGGCCTAAATAGCCTTCGTTTACTTTACACTACACGAAAGCAGGGGCGTCAGAAAGTCAGTGGCTACGGAAAAGTATAAATCCGGCGCTGACCTACGCATTATACAGAATCAAGAACAAATGAAGGGTGGGCAATCCATCCCTGACAGAATGACAAGTACACGCCTTTATTGGCACTGAAAATAGAACGAAGAACTGCGACATTAATTAAAAGACGTTCTTATCAGTTCAACACGAAAGCAGAAGTGGCGTTTAGCTACTTGTTGCAACAAGGAAGGCTAGAATTTCATTTGGAATTAGCCTACACGTAATTTTCTTTTTCATGTTTTGACACTTGGTCTTGCACAGGGCCGAAATTGGCCACCATGTCAACTAAATCTGTTACACGGGGAACCCCCCC
>JAHWFO010061744.1:388455-409602 GCA_023313115.1 Rhysida immarginata | reverse complement strand
AAATACGTATATGTCTAATTAAAATTCTTTTTGTGGACAAGAGGTTTTCCTTTGTTATTATGTCGCTTTCCACAGTTATTGAATGATTTTTTTAATATCAACCCCTTAAAATTCCCTTATATTCGATTAAATGTGGCCTGATTTCGATTATATGTGGTTCGACGAAGTGAGATTCGATCATGTGTAACCGTTTGAAACCCTGGCTGTTGTATTCAAGTTACTTGCGTATAGCCTTAGCCTCTCTTCAGGGCCTCGATAAAATATATTGGCGATAAAATTACCATAAAATGGCGCCGGGGCGAAAGTGGAATTCGGGGGCGAAAGTGGAAAGGGGGAAAATTTGAGGGGCGAAAGTGGACGGGGCGAAAGTGGAGGACATCCTCCGGCCACCTCTCGCTACGCCCCTGACTTTGGACCCTAAAATTTTTTATAAAAAATTGAAATAATTACTATAATTACACGTGAAATAATTACTTTTAATCGGAAACTTTTATAATTGACAAAAAATTTTTCAAATAAGTCACATTTATTTTTAATCATAAAATAAACGATCAAATAGAAGATTTTTGATGACCGAGACAATTTGCTCAATTTTGAATTTTTTTTTAATTAAAAATTTTAAAAGTATTTTTAATATAAAAATATATTAATTGAAATTAAAAATCAACATGAATTTAAAATTGGTTAATTTAGTTGCGAAGTTTACATGAATATTTTAAGCTTTTTAAGATACACTATATGATCAAAAATATCCGGACACCCCTCACAGATCATCGATTGGCCCAATGTCACATGATAATGACTTGCACATCATTTAAATAGCTTCCCACACCTTTAGACACAACTCTGCTTGGACATTGGCAAGAATGGGTCGTTCGGCAGAGCTCAGTGAGTGCCTGCCCGGGTGGCCAACCGGGTATGGTGCCGCGCTGGAAACGAATAACCGCGGCTTCGAATCCAGCTGCTGGCCAGCGTAAGCTGTGAGGCCATTTTCCCAGACTTGCTCTGAGGTTTGAATGTCGGCAGAGCTCAGTGAGTTCCAACGTGGAACCATCGTTGGATGTCACCTATGCGGCAAGTCCGTGCGTGACATTTCCAGCCTTCTTCAGATACCCAAGTCAACAGTAGGCGATGTCATTATGAAATGGAAGACCCGGGGATCAACAACGAACCGGTAGACCCAAGAAACTAACGGACAGAGACCATCGAGTGCTTCGTCGTGTCACCCGCAGCAACCGGAAGTCCTCGGCGGAAAAAATTGCCACAGAGTTTCGAAACGCCTCTGCAAATGATGCCAGTACCATGACAATTCGTCGGGAACTGCACACGATGAGATTCCATGGCCGTGCTGCTGCCCACAAGCCCCACATCAGCAGGGTCAACGCCAAGCGACTTCTGGAGTGGTGCAAAGCCCACAGAAACTGGACAAAGGACCAATGGAAACGTGTAATGTGGACAGACGAATCTCGCTACACACTCTGGCAATTCGATGGACGAGTTTAGGTTTGGCGCATACCTGGAGAACGCTTCTTACCTGAGTGCACAGAGCCCACAGTCAAGTTCGGAGGAGGAGGAGTCATGGTGTGGGGCTCATTTTCATGGTACGGACTGGGCCAGCTCGTTCCTGTGCAAGGAATCATGAACTCCGACCGTTATCTGAATGTTTTGGACAACTGTGCACTTCCAACGTTGTGGCAATTTTTCGGAAACGGGCCATTTCTCTACCAACACGACAATGCTCCGTGCCACAAAGCGAGGCGTGTACAGCAGTGGTTTGCGGACTCAGGGGTCGAAGAAATGGGTTGGCCGGCACAAAGTCCCGACCTCAATCCTATAGAGAGTCTGTGGGATGAAGTGGAAAGACGCTTGCGGGCCAGATCACATCGGCCAACTTCTGTACCTGAACTGATTCTCGCTCTTCGGGAGGAATGGAGGAACATTCCGGAAAGTACCTACCAACATTTGGTGGAAAGTCTTCCCCGAAGGGTGGAAGCTGTGATTCGGGCAAAGGGATGTGCAACGCCCTATTGATTTCCATGAAATCGTGGCTAGAGCGCAAACGTGCATGTGTCCGGATATTTGTGATCATATAGTGTAATTTAAGCAACTTTCTTGACTGTGGCTTATGAAGCAGCTGCAGTGCGTTACCTTCCTGCGTGATCATTTACAATGCGAATGTAATAACAAACTAAAATTGTTTTCATTATTTTACCAACCAGTATTAATGTTGTTGGTAATAACTAAATAATTTGCCTGTCATTTGGATACCATTCTTGCCCATTGGTGTGTTTTCGTCAAATATTTTTTATCCATTGGTGTCTTTGAGGCTCATCAGAAGGGAATTCGTTGAAGCTGACATTTCTTGTCTTTCCCTCTTTTGCTTTCAGAATGGAACTGCGCAGTTTACCATTTTTAATGATGCAATGCTAGGTTCGATAATATAATAAACTATACCCCTATTATAATTTCAAATGTTGCCCCCTTCAGACATCGCAAGCAGACGAGAAACACGACAGCGAGAGAAGCAGAAGAGAAACGCGGATAACGAGTGCTTAACTAGCGCCACAATTCCGGAGGTGGCAAAAATGCGCGAATACTAAGGTGGCCTTCGAGATATTAGGCCTCCGCATCGCCTCTCATTTCAATGCTTTCCTCCGTTCCAGCGGAAGTTCAACTTTTTAACGCTAGAGGGGGATCATCAGGGATAAAACAAGGGTGGATTCAAGCTTAATCTATGGAAGCTACAGACGTTGATAAAATTATTTCGTGAATTTAGAGGAAAAACAAACACTTCGAACGCAGTTTTTTTTATTAATTTGTATTTTGCTTTTCAGTGATTATATATATTTGTAATTTATATTTTTTGTATTCTCTCATTGAGATATTTCGTTGTTTTTAAAGTGCTTATTCGTTGCGCCCGTGTACTGCACACCTTTGCCTCCCTTAACTACGGCCCTGATTCAGTGTTAGTGTAAACTTCCTTGTTTTCAGAGGCCATGAAATTACAAGTACTTTATATTGAAATTATTGAATTCCAATTTCGCTTTATGCTGTCATCAGCCCGAAACCTATATTAACAGGTATTTAGTTGTTTTGTTTTTTTGAGTTGAATGTACATTCAACAGTCTGTTGTTGGATGTATCAATAAAATCGATAATAGTACAGACAATCTCGTTCCATAAATCGTCTAGAGCAGGGGTGACCAACCTTTTTTTGACTCGGGCCAAAATAAATTTCTGAAGGTTTTCAGGGGGCCAACCATTTGTAATTCAAATCACATTCAAATATTTTATGAAAGATTAACCACGTACAATCTTACTTGTTAATAAATTTTACAGTAAATGGTTCGTTTCGCGGGCCGCATAAATTCCTTTGGTGGGCCGCATTTGGCCCGCGGGCCGCAGGTTGGTCACCCCTGGTCTAGAGCATGATATCAAAAAACAGATGAAGGTAGATAATCGAACGATTACCCCCCCCCCCCTCCATCTGTTCTTTTATTTTCATGTTGGATAGGGCACTCAATATCTCATTAAACAATACTTCATTAAAACAAGAGATTGATTTGATTAAAAAAATAGCCGAGAAAAATGGGTACAACTCGAAAATGATTGCGATCTTTTGAGGAAGAGGAAGTTCGGGGTAATCGTTTTTATCGAAATCGGTTAACCAACGTCAGGAGACGTTTTTTTAAGTCTGAACGCAATAGACTCAAATCAGCTCACATATCAATGATTGTTTTTATGCAGACCATTCCACATGACGTGTGGTGAAAAGTAGTTTAGCCATAGCCTAATAATACTATGGTGAAAAGTATTATTAGGCTATGGTTTAGCATTGTGTATGTTATGTTAAAATGATTGATAAAAATTTTAATTTCTGACATAAAATGTTCAATATACTTGCAATATATCATAATTTTTTAACCAGACTCGTTATTTTTAACCGAACCTTAATTATAAGTCATTCACAACTTACAAATCAGTGGTCTGTGATAAGAGAAATATGATAAAAATGTCAACAGACTAGAATCAATATCAAATCTGTAGTAATGCCACTCAATGTAGTAAGTGATTCGATGGGCATGTAATCTAAATTGAAACGTTTCTTCACAAAGCCAAAAGCTGTAAGTTTAATATAGCATCTACATTGCCATATGTCAATAGTCTCCAAATATCATAATTTGCACATCAGTATCCACCTCCATGTTGTCTTTGATAGGTGAATATTTCATCATCGCACTGGACAACAACATTGCCATATCAGATATCGAACATTAGGATGATTTTAAACAATGCCTAGTAAAAATCTCACCACACTTTAACCATACAAATATTACCGATACCAGCGTCAATCAGTCATCTATAGTTTGACCAGTCTATCAGTGTATGTTCGCATTTGGTTAAAGAGTTAATATTTCTGAAGATCGCAACACCGCCTGCTTTCCTATAACTTATTGCACCATGTTTGGTGAGTGCATCGGATCTAATACAACCAGACTGATTCATTTGTGTTCTCAATTTGAATCCATCTACACTGTCATATCAATGAATTATTGAATCCTATGGCTCGCCCCAACAACGATTACACATTGCAAAATTTGCATAACAGGCTGAGAAAGCTTTAAAGCTGGTGCATGAGCCTCAAGATAGGTAAACGTCCGGATTTAACGGACATCCAAAAAGGGATGATAATAGGCTATCGCAGCAAGGGTGGCACCATCTCCGAAACGGCGCGATTTGTGAACTGTTCACGGTCCGCTGTAGTGAAAGTGTACAAAGAGTGGACAGCAGGGACAGAAATCGCGTCCCAACGCCATCACTGTAAAGGATCACGAGCCATTGACCAACGGGGTGAGCGGCGCCTACGACGATTCTTAAAAGGTGACAGGAGAACCAGTCCATCAATTGACCACCAGATTCAACAGTGGTGCCAACAGACGTGTATCTGACATTACCGTTGAACGTACCCTGCTACGGATGGGCCTGAACAGTCGACGCATGGTTGCTGCACCAATTTTGACCAGGGGTCATCGTCAACGACGTCTAGACTTTGACGTGAGCACCGCCATTGGACCACAGACGAGTGGGCTAAGGTCGCCTTCTCCGACGAGTCAAGGTTTTTGCTCCATAAGATTGACGGGCGATGGCGAGTGCGGCGTGAACGCCATGAAAAGAGACTGCAGGAGGCTTTTGTTGGCCGGACGGAAACAGGCTGGTGGGGGTAGTGTGCATGTGTGGGGGATCTTCTGTTGGGAGCAGTTGGGTCCACTTATTCGTCTAGAGGGCAATTTGAATGCCTGTGGCTATCTGTCAATCGTAGCGGACCTCGTCATTGTTTCATACAAAATTAGCTTCCTTTTTTACGGTCCCTTGTGAGTACACCGATCGCACCGTTTACAAATCCATCGTCCACATCGATGTTCACTCTCAATATGTACGGTGAGTCAATAGCCAAGCATGTAGGATATTGCAAGCCTCCTAATTCGACAATACCCATCTTATGTAGTTTTGTTCTTGCTAGATCTAATTCACTTCTGCGGCCATAACCATTAATTTTATTACTGGCAAAACAACTTATTACACATGACAGATTTCTTGTTGGGAGCATCAACGCTGTTGTTGCGATAAAACAGCCTAACTATATCGGGCAAATTTTCCATGCACCATTGTTTACTTTTAAATCTTCTCTAATCAACTGCTTTCTCCTGAGGAAGCAATCTTTCACCATTGCCGATCTTGGTCAGTATAGCTGAGAATATTTCATTACTCTGGCACATCACTCGTGACAAGTGAAATGAATTGTGGATGATATTGGGGATCACTCGTCCGAACTGACCATACTTATCTCATCAATTATTACACATTTCACAGAAAGGAATTGGCGATGATATTTTTGTAGGACCTCAGGAGTCAATCCACTGACCCTTTTGCTCTGCGGTGTGTTTCTAAATACAGAGTGTACAGATTCTAAACAGTGCAGAGTGTTCCCGTTCAAGTTCACTGCAGCCCTACCAATGGACGCACAGACTATATAAGCATTACGAATTGTATTCTGCCGTTGTACGAATCAATTTAAGGTTTAATGTTTCCATGATTAGTTTCTATCGTAAATATGTTGCCATTGCCAGCAGTATACCATGTACACATGTATGCATTCGCTATCGTGTGTGCATATTCTGGGTATAAATTCTAAGATCAACTCTCTCTGTTCACATTACTCTGCAGATGTTTGAACATCACATTGCTACACTTTCATACAAGTGCGATAGCCTTGCCGGTCTCCTATTCAAATTCATCGTTGTTCCCATAACCCGCCTCGCCAAGAACACTTCGCATGTACTCATCTTTCATTTTGTTCTCTTTGCAAGTTGTTTGCAATGTCGTCATCTTTCTTGCACAGTTCTCTAAGTTTTCCATCAATGCATCTATATCTGTTACTTTCGTATTCTTTCCTTCTGGCTAAAATGTTCACCTCTTTCGCATCGTATAATTGGATGAATTCGTGTACATATAATACATCTACCACTTCATTGCGAAATGGAAAGAACAATGTAACCATTTCAGGCTTGTAATTGATTGTGTCATCGGTGCTATAATGACGGTATCTGATCACTCTGTGCCCACATTTCTGCATCTATATGTATTGATGTCTGAACTAAAAATGTCATAGGCTCCATCGTTTTCATTATCAGTTTTTTGTTGTTCAGTGGCTTCATGGCCATCTGTATCATCAACGTCTTTTCTCTTGGTATGTCTTATATTCATTACCATGCAATAAAATGAGCTAAACTTATGCTATCTAATTCTGCCGGTCTCTCATCATATATTTTTGATTCAAAGATTTAGCCTGTTGAATTTTCATCTAAATCTTCTTTGTCCATCACTGCACGTCTCTTCTTAGCTTTGTGCATCTGTTCTGGCAAAACGGTCGAACTGTTGGCGACTAGTCTACAAATATGGCTCATCAAATGGTTGACGCAGAAGATACTACATCCCGCGTCTTAGGCACACATCTTGCAGCGTGTCTAATAGTTTTAAATTTGTTCTACAATGAATGTACAGCATGAAATCATTCACATTGGACTGATGAAACTGATGGAGCAAACATATCACACAACTGTTATGTGGGTGCTTCAAGTCCTTCTCAAACTAAAATCTATTATAAACATTACTTGAATATCCAAATTCATTGATACTGAATATAAAACGAAATATGAATTCAGTCTCCCAAATTTTCGCATATATGTCGCTCTTTATTTAAATCATATTTGATGAAGATGCTGTTAATGTTGACGGTTATGGCTTGTTATGGACTTCCACTGGTTGAAATCTATCACTCCATGTAGAAACGTTTATATCTTCAGATATGTTATTTGCGTCGAACTTTCAGTTATTGGCGCATTCGTATCGAGCTATAGTTCATCTTGGCGGCGCGGCGCCTCAACTTTGAGGCGTTCCTGTTGAGCCCATTGACGCTCAACATCGGACATCCGGGTCTTTTGGATTTCCCATCTCTCGATCTATATTCCTGTGACGGTTTCTATAATTTTTCTCGTGTTTATTAGGCATAAATTTGGAAATTTTGTAATTTTTGCGAAATTTCCGCACTTTGAAGGCCGATATCTTAGAAACTATTAAATATTGAGGTTTAAATTTTAAGCCATTTTATAAAGCGCAGAAAGATAATGACACCTCAAACGTCGTGGTAGCACAAAGGAAGCCGGAGCTAGACTAATTTAATATCCGCCATAGAGCAGATTTTCTGACTGAACTTTGCACTGCGATTGCGTCAGCCAATGAGGTCAGAACGAAATCAGTGATGGTCTTAAACATGCTTTGTTCTATACTCTATCGAATGCGATATCGATCATTCTTCTATCATTAATAGTTTTCACGTTATTAAAGTTTTCGTGATCAACACTTTTCGTGGCATTCACGATTTAAGCGTGGCATCCTAGTCTCGAAACGTAAGACGTATTCTACGTCAAAAAAAAAATTGCGACGATAGGAGATAGCATTTGGCTTTGACCTTCCAACTTATAACTGCATTAAACAAATGTTGGAAACCTTTCCAGCTAATAACTGTTCATCTCTCCATGAAGGATTTCGTTTTTCGCACAATAAATAGAAAAAGAGCTTATGCGATCGATTTGTTCAGACGTCCATCCGTTTATCTGTGGACACAATTCCAACAATGCATTGCGTTGGAATGGGGAGCGTGCGTATAGTGAATTGCTGGAAGAGACGAATCAGCCTTGCACTGGGGAAAACGCGTGCCGAGCACTTCGTTACGGCTCCGCGCGTGCTCTAAACGTTGCTGAGATGGTGTGCGTATAGAAAGGGGATATCCGTCCCTAAACCAAAAGAATTTCTTTATTAAGTAGCGGAAGAATGGAACTACTTATTGTTTTCACAATGTCCGTCTGTCTGTCCGTCCGTCCGTCTGTCCGTCCCCTTCATAATTTCCGCATTTTTTGAGGTAGAAGGTTGAAATTCGGAATGTAGCTTACTATTTAATTTGGTTTTGATTGGCCCACCGGGGTCGGAGTTGTGGGGGTGGCAATTACTTGGTCTTTAGAACTATGGCAACATATGGGATGTCATATATCATTCAGTCGGAAATGATGAGAAGCGAAAGAAGATAGAGCTCTTTTACACTTTCTAAATACTACGTTCGAGAAAATCAATTTTTTGATTTAAAAAATTGGGGAGGGGGTTAAAAGTGAGATGAAAGGGTAAAGAAAGATGATCTCAGGGTTACCGCTACTTTCCTATTCCTTCCTCGGGAGGTTTAATTTCTTGTTAAGTACCGAAAGGTGCTTTATGGTATCAGTGTGGGGAAACGTGTATATCTGTCTGTCTGTCTGTAACTCCTCCGAGGCTATGAAAGATTTTCAAAATCTGTTTTCGTCAGTTGATGAATATGGTTCATGGCACGAACCAATCACAAATATTATCTAAATCGGTTCATTGGTACGTGCACAAATGGTACCTCTATTTTCCCACCAAGCAATTTTCAATGGGAAGACATATTAAGTAATATATCAAACAAATCGTAACGACGAGATAGAAGCGGATATAAATTACTATTTTCGCCAACTGATAAATATGGTTCAGGAAATGAACCATTTTGAAAATGGTTGTAATCGAAACAATGGCACGTGCTCTAATGGTACACTTATGACACCCTCAAAAATTTTCAATGCTATAATATGGCATGTAATATATCAAACGACTTGAAATGAGGTGTCATGAATGAATATAACGTAAAATTAATGATAGTCCAAATTGGTTTCAAGTAACCTGGTTTAGTGGAACCATTATGGTTCATTGGAACTTTCAATGCTAAATATGGCATGTAATATATCAAACGCCTTGTAATGATGTGTCATGAATGAATATAACGTAAAATTAATGATAAAATTCTGAGTGCGGTTCTGCTCTTTTTGAATGTATAAAATAAAGCTTTGAATTTCCCTCTATCCAGTGACGAATCGGATGTGTCTGTCGTTCATTACAAATAAATATTTTAAATCATCTCCTTCTTTTTGAATAACCCTGTAGTACGCCCCTCGTAGTAAGAATCCTCTATTCTTGGAATTTAATGGAGTTCTAAACCGATATGTAGTTTTCATACGAAAATCGAAGGAAAGATTAATGTGTGGCGTCAAATATTTAATTAAGCATTTCAAAAATGGGTTAAAGATCGTTGGGGATTAAGTAATCTTCTGAAGAGGAATTTTTTTCCTCTAGGATCCCATGAAGTTATTGTCCATGGATTTCAATAAATTCTGATCCTACCTTCATCTGTTCTTGGTATCATACATAAAAAAGTATGGATGTGAACACCTTTGACTGAACCGTGCCATGGGCGTAGCCAAGATTTTTATTAGGGCGGGACAAATCAAATATTGCCGGAAATAGAAAGATTTAGCCGATTTTAGCCATTTTTAAAAGGCAATTTTAGCTTGAAATAACAAACAAAAGTTGGCTACACTGGTAAGGGATCATTTGAAATTCAGTACACTTCACTGTTTAATTGTCGATTGTCATTTGGAATTTATCCATCTGTGAAAACTCCCAGCTTCTTTGGAAAATTAAGGTTACGGTTTTTGTATAGTGCAATTATTTTTTCTGTTACTGATTTGTTTTTAATTTTTTTTTAATACAAATAGCATGTAGGTAGCTTTAGTGTGACATGTCCTCTGGAAAACGTAAAACCTTATCTCTATGTCGTTTTGAAGTTCTTAAATTTTTGGATTGTAATGAAACTCAATTTTGTACCGTAAAAGTAAATACTGTACATGTATTAGACACTATTCAAATCAATTTGTGTCGAGTACTGTATTTTTTAAACGAAAATCCCAACTCCGGATAAAAGGATACTTCGCTTATAAGGATATTTTCTTCCGGTCCCGAGGGTATCCTTATAGCGAGGTTCGACTGTACATGTACATATGTGAAAAAATTACGTAACAAAACTGCACCAAATACCAGTTCCATCTCTGCAAAATAAAGCCAATACCAATATTCCAAAGTTTCTCCGTTTACATCTCATTTTTACCAATAATCAACTATTTATTTATAAGTTTACTTGATTTAGGGATGGCTGCGCCCATGATTCGTGGCCAAATTGGGTGTATATTATTTCCATGTTGGGCGTGGACGTGGGTATGGGCTTATGGGAGACCAAAACTACATTCATTAGTACAATTGTGGATGATATGCTTAAGATATACGTAATTGATGTCAATTGTTGGTTAACAAACGTGTTATTTTAAAGTTGGAAGTAGGGTGGATAATACAGCCTATCCAGACGATGTTTCGAACAAGTTACCACCTCCTGTCTGACTTTGAGAAAGGTTCTACAACCACTTGGAGACAGTACCAGATACACAGCATATTTTGGCAAAGTTGACCTTTAGGAACTGCGAGCACTGCGTGCACTGCAATGAAGCCACTCTCAGAGACACCCAAATGAACAATTCATTTAATAGCAACTGTTTCGTATCCGCCCTGCAGTGAAGCATCACTTAAAGACGCCACTGTTGACCCATAATTTTGCAGCATTTTACTCTGAAGTTATTAATTACTATTTGAAATTAATAAAATCTATTTTAATTCGTAAATATTTAACAATAATCATTTAATTTTATTGAAACGTTTAGTATAAGAATTTACAAAATTATTACTAATTAATAACTGATTTAAACATTTGACATATTAAAAAAATTATTAAATTGCAAAAAAATAAGTTGAGTGGGTCTTGTATCACATAAATGAATTCTGTATATACGCTGTCGCGATCTGTATATCTAAGGTAATACTAGGTCGCGATCTGTTTGATTGTGATTTGTTTGAAGTAGGATCCTGCAAAAACACCACCGGTCAAAACTCCTAGAGTAATAGCACAAATGAGGACATATCCCAGAAATAAACCTTAATTTTTATCTGATTTTTTATAATTTATACATTATTTTATTGAATTATTTGAAAAATATCTGGGGTTTTTTTTTATCAGAATTTACTAGATTTTTTTTATTTTCGTATTTGGAGAGGGGGGGTCTTTTTTAAATTTATTTTCTAATATTAATTTACCGAATTAATTATTTGGTGATGGCGTTGGCCATAAAATTTATACTACATATTTTCATTGTCGTGCATCCGGGTGAATGTGACATTAAATTTAAGTGATAAATGAAAAATTAAGCCACGAGCCTACATTACAGTCAACAATGACTTAATTGCTTAGAGCGTCGCGATCCCAGACTGGAATTTTCTTTTTCTTTCCTATTTTCATTTATTATTTTTTTCCTAAGTACTCGATTTAACGCATTTAACATCTGTATTGTAACATTTTAACATCTGAGGCATCGTGTTTAAACAATCCATCAGCTTTTCTTTAATAAATTTGATACTTGGGGTCTTTGTTACTGTTTACATATACGGTGGCTACGCTATGACCTACCCATTATCAGAATTATTTTTATATTTGCGGCGTAAGACCATGTAGCGAATGTACGAATAATTCCCGTAATAAGAAAAATAACCAGATTTACTACTACTCCAAAAGAAAGGATCGACATACTATAACTACTATCACTACCTCTGCTGGTCTTACCATTACTGATGGATTGGATATTAGTAACTGTTTTGCCCAGCATTTCAGTGAAACTGTCTCTACTTCTTTCAACACATTCTCGGAGAACTGTCTACCTATTGTCCCCTATTGATAACCTCATCTTAACGGAGTTCACTGATAGAGATGTTGCCTACGGCATTAATAGATTACGGGCCAAGCCTTGCAATTCTCCGACAGAGGTTCCTTCCTTTATTCTCAAAGGCCTTCGAGATGTCATAATTATTCCTCTTAGGCACATCTTTAATTTGTAAATGAAGAAATTTAATTTGTGTCTAAAAGCTGGCCACTATTCTAAAATAAGGAAGAATGCGGTTGTGGTTCCTGCCTTTAAGGGTGGTTCTCCCAAACGGACTGACATTGCTAGCTATAGGCCGATCTCTATCCTTCCAACCACTGCCAAAGTCTTTGACAACATCATTCATAAATATCCTCTACAACGTGTCCTTCCTCATGTTCCTGCGTGTTAACATGGTTTCATTCCTCGACGTTCCGTTGTGAGCAATCTTGTACTTCTCACCACTCATGCTCATGATGCTCTTGACCACTGCCAGCAACTAGACGTGGTCTACTTTGATATGCAAAAGGCGTTCGACTCTGTCAATCATAAGTTACTAATTAAAAACTGGCGTGCGTATAGGATTGTTGATGGACTCCTTCGGATAATGCGCTCTTTCCTGTTGGATCGACAGTTTGTTGTACCTATACGACATCATTCATCATTACCCTATAGGCCTCACTGTAGTGTTCCACAGGGTTCTGTCCTAGGGCTTTTATTATTTGTTATCTTCATGCTGACCTCCCCGAGGTGATTAGAAACTCCCATTTATTGATGTATGCAGATGATGTGAAACTTTTTGGTAACATAATAATTGTCTTAATGCTCACCTGCTTCAGCAGGAAATTTACAATTTATGTCATTTGTGTGAGCAGAATGATCTTGCAATTAATGCAACCAAATGTGACAAAAAAGACCAATTTTATCGAGTTCTCCTAGTCTGTTCGTGGAAATGTGCAAGTTGCCAAGCTCGTCTGAAGGCTTACAGAGCTCTTAGTACCATTGTGCGCAATGGAGCCGATTTTCGGTGCCCTTCTACATTTGTTCGGCTCTATCGGAGTCTAGTTTTACCTATTTCTGTCCTACTGTTCTGCTTTATAGAATGGGGGTTCAAATATGCAGCCTTGTGAACTGGATAGGGTGCAAAATGTTTTTCTCCGGTTTCTGAAGCGGAAATTCCCGAATTTTGATGTACCTTTAGATCTGTGTGCATTCTCAGACATTAGAATGAAGATTGGTTTTGCCTTTCTTAAGAATGTTTTAGTAGGGAAGATGGATGCTGATCTGTTAATCTGTATAAATAAAATTGTGTTTTTCTGTTTTTTTATTGTCCTTTTTTTTAATTACGTTACTTCCCTTTTACTTGTATCTTAACTAACCCCATTTTGGGCCTTTGGCCTGTTGGGGGGCAACATAGCGGCTTAGACTTCCAGTTTATTTGGTGGGTTATTCCCTGTTGTTGTTACCTATTATTATTATTATTATTATTATTATTATTATTATTATTATTATTATTATTTATACCAGATGGTTGTTTGTTTTTAGTATTTATTTGCGTAAAATGACGGCCGTTCATGGGAATAAAATCATAACCACACAAAGAAACTCCGTGTTCACACATTTAGGTTATTTACTCATTTGGTATTAATTGTATGAAATTATACGATTAAGAAATGAGTAAAGAGCGTTTTAATTGTTAGTAATCTTACAAACATGGAAACACGGAATTCTTTTGTGTGATTTTAAAGGACTGTCACTTTAAGCAAATAAAATCATACAAGACCCACTCAACTTTTTTTTTGCAATTTAGTAATATTTTTTAATATATCAAATGTTTAAATCACTTATTAATTAGTAATAATTTTGGAAATTCTTATACTAAACGTTTCAATAACATTAATTGATTATTGTTAAATATTTACGAATTATAAATAAATTTTATTAATTTCTAATAGTAATTAGTAAGTTCAGAGTAAAATGCTGCGTAATTATGGGTCAACAATGGCGTCTTTAAGTGATGCTTCACTGCAGGGCGGATACGAAACAGTTGCTATTAAATGAATTGTTCATTTGGGTGTCTCTGAAAGTGGCTTCATTGCAGTGCACGCAGTGCTCGCAGTTACTAAAAGTCAACTTTGCTGTTTCTCTTGTATAACATTGATCAGTTCCCATCCCTTTAATGTATTACATCTTTGAGTATATTTCAGGTATCTCAATGGTTATTTGTAATATTTATATGAAGCGGTATCAAAATTTTTCCGAGATATATGTACAACAAAGAATTAAGCTTAGCTACCGTTTCCCTTAAAGTAGCGATACATCACTTTTGAAAAGCCCCTTGGAAGGTCATGCTGTTGCAGCCTAAAACTAATGTTTCTAACGTTCTGTGAACGGATGCATTATCGTAATGGAGCGCCCGATTATCTTAGCGTCATACTTCGGCTCTTTTTCTCTAAATTAACCTGAATGATTCTTCGACAATCCTCATGTATAAGTTCCGTAATTCTGTCCAGATTTTCGGGGGTTGTGTTCGTGGAAGGTCGCCCCTCTCTTTTTTCGTCTTTCAGTGGTGTTCTGACACTTTAGAAGCGCGAGTGCTACTCAAAACACTCCGCACGACTCATTGCTTTCGGTGGCGTCATATGGGCACTGCCCGGGGTCCCTGAGAGTATAACGGCCATATTCGTTACAATTTCACCAATTTCCTCCTTCTGAACACTACAAAAGACCAAGGGCTGATGATTCTTAAGACAGTCCTGATTGTTTTATTGCCTGCCGAATCGTTTAAAAGGCCTCTTAACGAGTTTGATGCTGAATTCGATGTTAGTTCTATGCTGAAATTGCAAAAGCGCCCGAGTGCACGGACGCTGTCCAAGTTTCAGAATCTCCGTGCTAGCACCCGTTTGTGATACTAGTTCCCAACTATAGAACTGGTCTCAGAATATTTTGATACCGCCTTGGAATTTTCACTTAAAGTTCTGAAACTCTCTAATTTATTAATAAAATGGATGTGATTTATACAAACGATCTTAGTATCGACGGGACATCACTTTCAATTCAAAATAATCATGCAAGCAGGTGCTCCAGAACTACGCCTGTTGTATGAGGACGAATTCGTTGCATGATCCGTTGTGTAAAGTTTTCTTGCAGGACGGTTCAGTATGGCCGTGCCCGTTATGAACAGCTGCACGACCAAGGTAACCCACTCCATGGAATGTTTAATTAAACTGGTGCTGACATTCGTCTCAATACTATCACAGAAAGTGTGTGTGACTTGAGATAATGGCAGAGAGTTTTTTCGCAAAATCGCTCTCTAAGCTTTTGATGGTTTACCAACGCTTTTTTTGGCAGACTGAGACGGCTCTCTTTTCCTCTTCCATTTGCATAGTGCCTCACTAGGAGTAGTATACTACTGACGTGAGACGTTTCGTATCGAACTGGCATCCTAAGAGGGTTGTTAGGGATCTATGGTAACACTTAACATATTTAAATGTGGCGCGCCCGTTCATTCACGTGAGCTATCACGTGGAGTATTATAAGGGCAGGTATTAGGTAGTTAGTATTCGAACAGCGAGCTAAAAACATTGAGTTATGCCACCGAAAATTGACAGTATTGGGAGGGCTACATAACAGCCCTTTCCAACATCAAATTCAGCTATTCCGAAATTATGAAAGTATGCAAGAAGTGAGGCTTCGTAGTTTCCCAGAAAGGGATATCAAGTGAACTAATTAACACTGGCAAAACCCGAAGCGGCGCCATTCCTGAGAGTACAAAGCAGGCCAATCCGAGACCATTCACTAGCCGTACTCCTGACGTCATCCGGAAAGTTCGGGCTCTCGTAACCGAATGTAACCCACCAACACAACGGGCCAATGCACAGAATAAGAATATCTGGTAAGAATATCTGTGTACACAGTAAACACAATTATCAACCGTGATTTGCAACTGGAGAAGCGACACAAGAGCCACATTCATAAGATGTTGCCACGCCGTATTCAAGAGCGACGGATCAACTGCCGTAAACTGCATGAACGATACTTGGCGGATGAAAAGTGGAAATACGTGGTCACACTAGATGAGGCGTATGTTTGCTTAAGCGACTGCAACAAGAGCCGAGCTGTTTTTTACCGCCCAAGGGCTTCTAAGAATTTTAGAAAATGTAACCGTGAATGCAAGGAAATATTTTCAAAGGTTTCATGATCGTGGCGGGATACAACGACAAGGACAAGTTAACTTTACGGAGTTGAGTCAAAGCCAAAGTTAACGCCATGTACTATCAGACTAACATCTTAACCACCATATTTAACAGTGATATCCCCGATTTGTTTAGTACAGAGGTAAACGAATGTATGGCTGTATCAAGACAACGCGTCTAGTCACACCGCCGCGTCAACTGGCCTCCTCCTGGATCATGAAACATCTTCATTCCATTCAGCCTAACCTAACCTAACCTAAACATACCCGTCAAATTGACTATGGATTTTTGTGGCTTTGGCCTGCTTAAACGGGCCCGCGGAAAGAGACGACCGCGAATAGTTGATGGTCTTTGGAAAGCGTATAACAGGAGTGGTTACGAATTGATCTTTGTGTTCTGCGTTCCATCCTCCTGGTTATGATTGGCTACCAGATTGAGAACACTCGATGGTGGCGAAAGGTGTTTTCCACCTTTCTGGCCCTCTAACTTGTTACCAAAGATCCCTAACAACCCTCTGTATTATCATTTCACGATGGAAGTTTACTGATCCAGCCGAAAGTGACATCTTTCATTCCCACATTTGCAGTTGTTGTTCGTTCGAACGGAATATGCGTTTTTAGATCATATTTTGCGACCTGTTTTGCAGGGGTCGAATCTGTTTCACTATCCATGGATGGGGTGCCGAATATTAATGTTAGGACATATATTTAAGTGGCAATCTTAAAATCTCAGAAAAAGATTATCTTAGTCTTTGAGCAAAGAAAAAAAAAAGGACTATTTATTTAATTCTCATCTTCATGCAACTTGTTAAATACATCCAACTATGTAACTACATTCATTAAGGTTGCTACTTGCTTGCAACTTAATGCTCTCTGTAGATTGAGGAAAAGTAATCGTCTATGAAGTCTTCAATGTCACTTATGAGCTCAAACTGGTGAATATGATATCGCTTTAGAGTTTCAACAGCTGTCATTAAAAATGTATTCCTGTGTGGGTCCTCACTAAGAAAAACCATACAACATTTTAATAAATATAATCCGTAGTATACAGATTTTTTACAAAATGTGGAAATTAAAATATTTAATGCAAAGAACATATTGAAGGGAAAAATCGCTCAGAGAAATATTTTTGCATTACACAACAAGAAAAAAAAATTCATTTATGCATAACTTTTTGTCTGAATCTATCACAAGATACAGTAGATATCCCATCCGTTTGGCATTTTCTTGTTTTGTAGTGCGTAGGCTGAAACACAAAAAGGAGCTTGCATTTTCCTCTTTGTGTATTCTGCACTATAAAAAGTTTATTTGATTTTATTTTTATACCTCGAAAACCTATTTGATGTACTGATCTCTTGAAGAACATCTTCAGACTTTTTCACAAGGCCTCTTAATTTTTCATAATTTTTCTAATGAATAAAACCAAAACAATTATAAACTTTGGGGCATCTATTAGAAATTAATAAAAATCTAGAAATAGTTAAAATAATAAAAGAAATATGCAAGTCATAGACAATAAGGCATATCAAAACATACTCAAGAAAGAAAATTCTAAACTACTTGTACAGGGCTGCAACTACAGGGTGCGTAAGGTATTTGAGGACAGATTCACGTCAAGAAGGAAAACAGAGATCTAAGTCGAGATAATAACTTTATTATCGAAACATATCATGAGCATACACAAGAAACCTTGTTATATGACTATTCAATGAATCCGCCTTCATCTTCTATAACTGCTTCAATGCGAGATCGAAACCGTTGACATGCGCGAATCAAATGGTCATGGTTCATATTGGTCATTGCTCCAACAATGGCAGCTTTCAATTCATCTTTGGTGTTATGGGGGTGTTCATTGACCTCTCTCTCCACAACGCTTCATACGTAGTAGTCCAACGGATTCAGGTCAGGGGAGTTAGGAGGCCAAAGGTTAGGGGTTACGTGTTCATGGAAGTTGTTGGCCATCCATTCCTGTGTCATACGAGACTTGTGTGCTCTTCGCATAACATACGAGTGATATCTGATGTTTTCATGGACAACATTTCTGATTGTTCCTTCTGACACATGGAGATCTTTGGCAAGTGACCTCATGGATGTTCTGGGATTGTCATCGATGGCATGCTGCACTTGCTGAATAAATTCAGGTGTTCTGATAATGTCAGAGCGTGAGGCATGCTTTTTACGCTTTGCTACAGGTGCAACATTGCCATCTTCGGTCTCCAACTCCTTCTGCACTTTGTGGACGAATGATCCTGCGACCTTTAGAAATCGTGATATCTCTAAATCGCTGTGCTCTGCCTTTATTGCCACGATTACTGCATGTCTCTTCATGATTTGCGTTACTTGATGGTCCGCCATTTTGCTTTCCGGAAACGGAAAGGACATACAATTTACTATAGTGCAGCAATAGCCAAACGAAGGTGTGTCCTCAAATACATTACGCATCCTGTAGAACCTCTGTCATTCATGGCAGACTGGTGTAGCAGGACAGAGTATACCCTCGGATAGATTATACCCGGGGTTAGTTTATCCTAGGATGTTTTATACCCTTAGTTCAGGAGTGGCGTCGTGACAACCCCCTCTAAACTACCCCCCACTACCACCACCCCCGTTGGCTACTTGACCCAGGGCCTTCTCTATTATCTGAGAAGGCCCTGCTTGACCAAATACGCATCTATCTATATATATAAAGAAGGATGTTTGTCTGTGGATCTGTGGGTCTGTGTGTACGTTTTTTATACAAATCTACAGTTTTATTCCGATCTTGATAAAATTTCGCATACATGACCTTCAAAGCATGAGGAAGGTCACTGTCTACTTCAGATTTCGAAAAAATAATAATTATTGATAAAAAAATCGATATTCATGATTATGGCAGAGCATATTAATGAGAAATATCGCATGACCAACAATGCAAGACAAAGTTTTTGCAACAATGGTATCAACACGCAATTCACAAACACTCTGCACGGACCAACAATATATATCTCATGACCAACAATGCAAATAAAAGTTTGTGCAACAATAGGTATCAACAATGGTTTCAACACGCAATTCACCAATAACAATGAGCTCAAAATGATGATGCAATGATAAAGCAGTCCTTTCCAAGAATTATAACAATGCAATATGGATAAGTTTCAATTTGTAACAATGCATAGAATTCCTGTTATTCAGGCTTTTCTTAGAAAAGAGAGTTCTTAGTACTTAACAATTTCTTGAAAATCTTTAAAAATGATCAGTAAATGGAGACAATGGAGAGTTAGCAGACTATTGAGAAAGAGTGGAAAGACGAGAGAGGAAGCACTCCTTTAGCTCCGTGATGTATTGAGCAAATGGGAAGCAAGTAAATAGAAGAATCCGCGACCGCTAGACTGCACAAAGTGATGAATGGCCAAATTTTGCTTCAACACATCGAGAGAAGAGTGGAAATTGCAACAACACTAAGTATACATCTGAGGTAAGATTACGTGAGTAAGAAATTATTTAAAATAGCAGTGGCATCCTTGGAGGTCCAGCCATTGTGAGCCTTTAAAAAGATTTTTTTCGAAATTTTCATTAAGAATTTTTACTGTATTAATTCTAAGCATTTTCATGTGTTTATTTTTAAGATATTGCAAAATTTAATTTAATTTTTTGAGATTGTTCTGTTTACATCCAAGTGTAATTATCCCGGGCAACGCCGGGTACCTTTGCTAGTCTTCTATATACAGTATATAAAGAAGGATGTTTGTGGGTCTGTATGTTTTTTATACAAATCTACAGTTTTATTCCGATCTTGATAAAATTTCGCATACATGACCTTCAAAGCATGAGGAAGGTCACTGTCTACCTCAGATTTCGGAAAAATAATAAATATCGATAAAAAATCGATATTCATGGTTATGGAAAGGCATAATAATGAGAAATATCTCATGACCAACAATGCAAGGCAAAGTTGGTACAACAATAGGTATCAACAATGGTATCAGCACGCAATTCACAAACACACTGCATGAACCAACAATATATATCTCATGACCAACAATGCAAAGCAAAGTTTGTGCAACAATAGGCCCATTGTGTTCGCATTAACAATGGTATCAACGCGCAATTCACCAATAACAATGAGCACAGAATGATGATGTAATGTTAAAGCAATCTTTCCAAGAATTATAACAATGAACATAAAATGATGATGTAATATGGATAAGTTTCAATTTGTAACAATGCATAGAATTCCTGTTATTCAGGCTTTTCTTAGAAAAGAGAGTTCTTAGTACTTAACAATTTCTTGATAATCTTTAAAAATGATCAGTAACTGGAGATAATGGAGAGTTAGCAGACTATTGAGAAAGAGTGGAAAGACGACAGAGGAAGCACTCCTTTAGCTCCGTGATGTATTGAGCAAATGGGAAGCAAGTAAATAGAAGAATCGAGAGTTTTGCTTCAAAACATCGAGAGAAGAGTGGAAATTGCAACAACACTAAGTATACATCTGAGGTAAGATACGTGAGTAAGAAATTATTTAGACTAGCAGTGGCATCCTTGGAGAGGTCCAGCCATTGTGAGCCTTTAAAAAGATTTTTTTCGAATTTTCATTAAGAATTTTTACTGTATTAATTCTAAGCATTTTCATGTGTTTATTTTTAAGATATTGCAAAATTTAATTTAATTTTTTGAGATTGTTCTGTTTACATCCAAGTGTAATTATCCCGGGCAACGCCGGGTACCTTTGCTAGTCTTCTATATATATAAAGAAGGATGTTTGTGGGTCTGT
>JAHWFO010061744.1:363306-380714 GCA_023313115.1 Rhysida immarginata | reverse complement strand
CTTATGGAAAGGGGGTCCCACATGGTATATGGCCATAGAAGCGACTGACCATGAAAGCGACTAATGGGAATAATCCTCTCCAATTACGGCCGTGAAAGCGACTGGCCACCAATTTAAGGATCGATATTTAGTAAATCGTTTAGTAATCGTTTAACACATCACATTACTACGAGGCAGGTGTTGCTTTTATGAACCATGATTTTTAATTTCATAGACCTTCAAATGAGGTAGGCAACAGCATCCAAATATTGGATCAAATTTCTTTGCCCTGCCTCGTACTCTTCAGTGAGTCGCCTCAACTGATTGTTCAATTTGACATAGGTCGCATTGAGAGGTGGTAGCGGAGCAGGACCAACAGCTAGCGTTGCTTTAACTTCTGAAATGGACTGCTGGTTGATGAGCACCATTATAAATTTTATCCAGTAAAAGGTTTCATATTTTAATATAAAAAACGCGTATATCATTTTAATACGAATATCAATAGCCTACTTTAAAATCATCGCTCATTATTTAAAAAACAAATCCTAAAATTATGCGTTTTTGTTCAAACAATGAAAATACGATTTTACTAATTTCATATATTTAATCAAAAAGCGAATTTAATTTTTTTACAATTTCTCAGTTCAATTACTAATTCAAATTAAATGAGGAAGTCAAAAGCTTCCAGCATAAAAGGGGGAAAGAAGAGGGAGAGCAAATTTCACTTTGTGCTAAAGTATAGAAAACTCTGAACCTCGCAAACTTTTCCTATTATCAACCCCCACCACTTTCATTATCTATGCGTATTTGGTCAAGTAGCCGACGGGGGTGGTGGGTAGTTTAAAGGGGGTTGGCACGACGCCAATCCTGAAGTAGGGGGTTAAAACCAACACCCCCTGAAAGATGGTGGTGTTTTAGGGGGTGTTGGTTAAAACACACTAGTGTGGATTAACCCCGGGGTTAATCTACACGGGGGGTTATTCTGCCCTGTTACACCGGGAACTTCGAAGACCTGAAGTTTCCCGGTTCGAATCCCATCTGTGGGATTTTCTTTCCTATTTTCATCAATAAATATTTAGTTTATTTATTTTTTATTCTGTATTTCGAACATTTATATTTTTACTTATTACTTTTTAAATTCTGTAATATTTTGATACCGAAATTGTTCATGCCGCCATATATTATGCGTATATTTTATAAGAAAATGAAAGCCATTACGATATACCGTATAGTAAACAGCCTATTGTATACTGCATAAATATATGATTTCTTCATATCGTCGTTGTCAAGCAAATATCTGCTACGTGCCAAAAGTAAACATTTGAGATATTGAAAAAAAGTTCTCCTGTAAAATTTTGATTGGTTTGGTTTATTCGAAATTTTAGCGTCGACTACTAAGGTCATTTTGCACCTTTTATGCAGCCCGTGTAAAATTTTGTATGAAGGTGAATTTTGTCATGGTTCGTCGTATAGTTGTTATAAGCACATAGCAGTTCTTTTATATGCAAGCTTGGTTCAGTAACCATTGGTTTTAACTCGTTGCAAGGGTCAAAATATTGAAATCTCAAAAAAAGTGCACATAGCAGATATTTTTTTGACAACGACGATATACAGGGGGATTCAGAAAGGTAGGTTAAGAATGAAATACCATGTACAGTTTGTAGCGGGGAACAATATTTTTCCTATAAACATGGGTCCGGAAATGCATCCTTACTTGTACGAGGTAGGAATGAATGTGCGTTACCCGGACGGCAATGGTAAGGTCCATGTAAATTAGGATCTAAACATGTAAATTGTTCGTGTTCTCTCCTTTAAAAGAGAGGAAACGAAACATGTAACTCCATTGTCGTACAATGGATCGCTTGACTAATGCGGAGCTGGCGGACATGCATCTCGTCAATCGACAATCCCGATGACCTTGTAGCTAAAATTCTTATAGCGTGTGGAGAAGCAACACCTCCTAGAAAGAAAACCTCACAACTGAAACGTCATATATTGTTACATCATCATAAGTCGACCAAATTTAGAGCTTATTATTGGTAGAAATACGATCAACAATGGTCGAATTATGATGATGTAACAATATATGACGTTTCAGTTGTGAGGTTTTCTTTCTAGGAGGTGTTGGGAGAAGTCACCGATTCTCCGGACATCTTCACCAGAGCTCGCGAGAATCTCGTCCGCAGACTAAACACCTGCATTGAGGCTCAGAGTCGGCATTTTGAACACCTACTGTAATATCATTCCTACCTCGTACAAGTTGCATTATCTCTGTAAGGATACATTTCCGGACCCATGTTTATAGACCTTTTTAGAGAACATATTGTCCGCCATTACACACGGTCTTTTTGACTCCTAGGCGTCGTATTATCCCGTAGCGAAGCTGCAGAAATAACGAGCTATTGCACGAACTATAGGGTTGGCTATATTTTCGTTCTAACACAATTTCTTCTTTTGAATCGGTGTAGTTCACGTTTTCTACTTTTTATTTATTTTTTTTTTTTTTGCACGACCGTAATGGCGGCGCCCATGAGATGACGTAATTAAAGTTCTAGATAGGTAAAGTACGGACACTCCGCCATTTCTGTGCAAAATTCCTTCATAGAAACATCCACAGGGATGCAAGTAATATTTCTAATGACTTTATTATATTAGTATTAATTATAATTTTTCCGGTTCTTGCAATGCTGTTGCATAATAACCCGCGATTTGACCTTTTTTGGCATTCCTGTAGATGGAATTTTGCACAAAAATGGCGGGAGTGTCCGTACTTTACCTATCTAGAACTTTAGACGTAATGAAAAGGTCTACAGGAAAAATATTGTTCCCCGCTACACACTCTACATGGTATTTCATTCTTGACCTACCTTTCTGAATCACCCTGTATAAGATACTGTATTGTTATACATTATTTTTTCCCGTCATGGATGATAATACAACATTTTTTGCCAATACGTTATTTTTTTAAGCATATAAACCCAGAAGATACTGCATTTCCTTTCGAAAGATTGGTAGCTATTCCCTATGAAATACCATAATAGATTTATACATTATATATTATTATTTTGTTAAATCTAAAGCAAACTTTAAAGTTAATTTTCTACTACTGATTATTTCATGAAAAACATCTAATGATTTAATTCGTGTATTCGCCATTATATTGTTAAGCGTGCTTTGCCAAATTATCGCTTACTTCCTCGTGTAGTTTTCACGTTATTATACTGCATTTGTGCTAAAATAATTATAATATACATTGATAGATTAATAATAAAGAAAAACTTTCCTAATAAAGGCTCAAAATCAGATTTCAATTAAAACAGTTTTACGTCACTCAGTATGCCTACCTATTCCTGTTACTAAGAAACAATGGCATCGTCCAACGTGACTCGAATTCGACTTCTTGCCTGGACTGATTAATCTCACTGGTTTAATGTATTGCAAGGAAGCCGAACATCATTCACTTAAGTGAAAACGCCTTTGGAATGAACTGTACAAGAGTGGAAAGTGAAGTCTGTTGCATGACAACGCACGCCCGCATACTGCGATCCGTGTACCAACGATGTCAAAAGTGTATTGTGTCCAACGGATGTTATTTTGAGGCTGAATAAAGATATTTTGTTTCCAAGTTTTGTTTTCTTTGTTTTATGCTTCCATTCACCGAACTTTTTAGACGCACCTTGTATAATGTGCTCCCTATACATCTTGAATATTCGCAAGCACATACTCTTCATAAATTATGGCGTTTCTGTTGTTCCTCCAAATATGGAAAAATTGAAGGACATAAATTAAGTGAAGGTGTTATCTCATAATTATTGAAACGTCGATTCCACCAATGTTGATGACTTGTGAAAGATGGTTTTTCATACGCAGTGGCTATGTACAGTGCAACCTTGTACGCCTTCCGTTCAATACAAAGGAAGTGGCAAGCTGTGCCGCCATCTGCCGACAGAATCAAAACAGTATAGTATGGATTCCGACATTAGAGGGCGTGTTTTGGCTAGCTGTTGTTATAGCAACCACACAATTGGCATGTCACGGTCGTGTGGATTTCAGATTTTCTTTTTTTCTACTTTCTGGATGATTAGCCATTGTCGAAAGGAACCATGCCTTAAAGGTAAGTCAGCATTTTTTGAGCGTTCTAGTGTTGGGTTAGGTTAACTGAGGTTAACTTAGGTTTAACCATAAAATGAGATCCCGTAACTTTCTGGCAGCCATTTCTGTGACCACTAAAATATACGGATCATTAGCCTCCTGTAACCACTGGGGCTTGGCTGTTAGCTACCAGTGGGGTCACAGGTGGCGGATAGTGGACGGCCTCCAGATATGGAGGTTAGCTGCGAATAACCAATAAGCAGTCCCCGACCAAACAGCCGACGGAGGTTGAGGTGGCAGCGGGGTCTCCTGTGGCGGGGAGCCCTCAATAAAAAGCTGCAAACGCCAGTGAAACCACCGTGTCATGGCGAGTAAGCGCCGCCATCACAAAAGCGCTGCCCCCCGTGCCAACACGGGAGATGACAACGGTTCCTAAGGTGAAGGAGAAAAGCAACTCCGACAGCGGAGGAGGCGGAGGATCCTCAAACGTGAAGGTGATACTCAAAGGGGGAAGAGGAGTGAGAGTCCTCTTCATGGGTGTGGTCAATTGGCAGCAGGGTTGGCTTCTAACGTTGGATGGCAACAACGGATGTACTGCGAAAAGGGTAGGTGGCACCCTTAGCCGTAGTGAAGGCAGGCTACCTAGGGAGTGGATGTCCCAAATACAAAATCCCCCTCCTTGGGTAAAGGTTGGGCGTAAGGCTAACTACCCTACCCCAGAAAAACAACACAGTTACGAATGCTTCATATGTACCTCGGAAAACATCGGAGAGACTTGATGGAAAACGACACACGCCTTCCAAACGGATACGCAACAGGAAATTCGATTTAAATTTGGCTACTTGGAATGTGAGGACGATGCTCATTCCAGGTAGAATGCAAGAAATTGCGAATGAAATGGTAAAATTCGGTATTGATATTATCGCCGTGCAAGAAATAAGATGGAGAGGAGATGGTGAAATTAGAAAAAAAGATTTCTCATTTTTTTATAGTGGGAACTCACAGAAATCAGGACAAGCAGGTACAGGTTTTTTCGTAAGTAAGAAAATAATAAATAAAGTAATTGGTTTTGAACCTGTATCTGATAGACTTTGTAAACTACGACTGAGAGGACGATTCCGTAATATCTCTATGGTAACGACATACGCACCAACTGAAGATGCAGATGAAACACAAAAAGAGACGTTCTACGATGGATTATCCCGTCTGTTACATAGAATACCGGTGTATGATCTTATTGTAGTTATTGGGGATTTTAATGCAAAAATAGGTAAAGAAGATTTTGCAAAAGAAATGGGAGGATGTTATACACTGCATGATGAAACAAATGAAAATGGAAAAATGCTCGTACAATTCGCGGCAGCGAATCAGTTGATTATCAAAAGTACATGTTATAACCATAAAAAAATCCACCTTGGAACCTGGATGATACCGGGAACTGACCAAGCTAATCAAATTGATCATGTCTTGACTTCCTCAAGACATGCAAGTTCTATAATAGATGTACGAGCGTGTAGAGGACCAAATTGTGACTCAGACCACTTTTTAGTTAAAGTGAAGTTGAGAGAAAGACTCGCAGTTACACAAAAAAGAAGACCAAAAATGAGAAAGAGGTGGGATTTGGAGAAATTGAAGACCAAAGACATAAAAGATAATTTCCAAGCTGAAGTAAATAAAAAGCTTAGAGAAGATGAAGGAAAGCAAGACCAAGATCTCAATAGTAAATGGGACAGATTGCGAAAAGCAATAGTTGAAAGTACTAAAGAAATAATTGGTGAAATTAAAAAAGTCAAAAATGAATGGTTTGATGGAGAATGTGAAGACGCTATTAAGAGAAAAAATGAAGCGCGAGCAAAGCTTCATCAGGGAAGGATCACAAGGAGTAAGCAAGAAGAATATAAGGAGAAGAGAAGACAAGTTAATAGAATATGTAGACAGAAAAAGAGAAAAATGATTCAAAATAAATTAGAAGAGATAGAGGTACAGAATATGAAAAATGAAACGAGGAAATTTTATAAGGGAACAGATTGGTTTAGGAAAGATTATAAACCACGTCTTGGTGGATGCAAAGATAAAAATGGTAACTTATTGGGTGAAGAGGAAGAAATATTAGCAAGATGGACAGAATATTATAAAGAATTATTAAATAAAAGTGATAGTGAAAATAGAAATGAAAATGAAAATGTAGATAGATCACCCATATTGCAGACTACCGAATCATTTAATCTAAACCCCTCAGTATCTGAGGTGAAAGCCGCAGTGAAAAGAATGAGAAATCGTAAAGCCGCAGGGGAAGATAATATAACAGCGGAAATGTTAAAAGAAGCGGGAACACTAGCTGAAGAAATATTATTTGAATTGATTACCGAAATATGGGAAAAAGAAGAAATGCCAGATGCATGGAAAACGGGCATTATAACTTCAATCTATAAGAAGGGAGATAAATTAGATTGTAATAATTATCGTGGAATCACACTCCTTAATATAGCATATAAAGTATTCTCAAACATTTTATTAGTGAAATTGTCGATGTATACTGAACAAATTATAGGAGAATACCAATGTGGTTTTAGGAAAGCTAGAGGCACCGTCGACCAGATTTTCGTGGTGCGGCAAAGCATGGAAAAATGCTATGAGCATAATACTGATTTACATATGCTTTTTGTAGATTTTCGGCAAGCTTTTGATAGTATTATTAAAGAAAATTTGCTGAGTTATATCGAATCACAAGGAATCCCCAAGAAGCTAGTACGACTTATAAAGATGACTCTTAGCAATGCCAAAGCTAAAGTGATGATAGATGGACAGTGTGGTGATAGTTTTTCTTTAAGTAGAGGTGTACGACAGGGTGATGCGCTATCAGCAACATTCTTTAATTTAGCACTACAAGCAGTATTGCATAAACTGGTAGATAATGGCACAATTATTTATAAATCTAAACATATATGTGCATATGCTGATGACATCGTTATTATAGCCAGAAATATTATAGAACTTAAATCAACTTTCGCAGAAATGTATTCAACTGCTAAAAGTATGGGTCTAGAAGTAAATGAGACTAAAACTAAATATATGATGATGTCGACAAAAAAAGAGCGAAGAAGAAATGTCGACGTTACCATAGAAGGGATGACCTTTGAGAATGTAGATAAATTTGTGTATCTCGGTGCTGAAGTTAATAACTGTAATAGAGTGAGTAGCGAGATACAACGTCGAATAATGGCTGGCAATAAAGCCTATTACGCAAACCTTAAGCTCATCAAATCACGTGTCCTATCCAGAAATATTAAGATCAAAATATATAAAACACTTATTAGACCCGTCGTAACCTATGGTGCGGAAACCTGGAATATACTAACTGGTGATGCAAATAAACTTAGAATCTTCGAAAGGAAAATTGTTAGAAGAATTTACGGCCCTGTGTGTGAACAAGGTTTTAGGCGGATAAGAACAAGAATGAAATCCTTGATAATGAGGATATAGTACGTTTTGCTAAAGCACAGCGTTTAAGGTGGATTGGACACGTAGAAAGAATGGCTGACGAGCGAATACCCAGAAGAATCTTTAGGTCTACCATGACGAGGAGACGATTACAAGGTAGACCACGTAGCCGTTGGAAGGACGAAGTGGAAGCAGATATGAGAATCTTGAATGTTAAAGGCTGGAAGAAAGCGGTATTGGACCGAGAGAAGTGGAGGGACATTGTGAAGCAGGCCAAAGCTCACCCCGAGCTGTAATGCCAGAAGAAGAAGAAGAAGCCTCCTGTAACCGGCCGAGGGAAAACCAACTGCCCCCTGTAAACAAATAGGTTGGGTACGTGTATAAATCGACGTCGCCGTGAGCGAAGCGAGGGAGCGTGCGCCGCGGGCAGGGGACGCTGGAGCGGAGAGTTAGCGGAGCGATGGCGTCCGCGTACTAGTATTGTAGAAGGGGAAACCAACTGCCCCTGTAACCGGCCGAGGGGAAACCAACTGCCCCCTGTAACCAAATATGTTGGGGGTATGTTTATAATTCGGGGTCGCCGTGAGCGAAGCGTTAGCGTCCACGTACTAGTATTGTAGAAGTGGCGGCTAGTATTACGTCGTGGTCAGATAGTTCAATTTAACCAGATAGGGAAGATGGTAAAGTTTTTCCCAATTAACAGTATTCATTCTATCCCATATTAGCTGCTTGAAGCCAAGATAAAATTGTTTAAAACGTTGCATTTTTCCACTAAGCGATGGGGATCTGCCATATTGCTTGTTTCGAAATTAGAGAAAGTTTGGAATCTGAAACTGTTGGTAGATGGCGGTATAGCTAGCCACTTCCTACGTAGCCACTGCCTTTTTCATAACATATACATGTATTTTTGAGGAACAATATAAACTTCATAATTTAATTTTATGCAACCTCCTTACCAAAGAATACACGATTCCTACACCGTGTGGCCACTTTATCAGGTACAGCTCTCCTATATAGGGAACACTCCGATTAGGAAACAGGTGACTGGTATGGGTCAACGCCAACCGGCAGGCAATACAATTCGTGAAATAATGGATTGCAGAGAACAATTTCGGAGCGCACTGCGCGCCGGACTATAACAGCCGATGTAGAGTAACATGGCGTTTTAGCGGAAAATTATAGCTGCAATGGGCCCATACTCTGAACTGAACCACTGCTGCCACTTGGAAAAAAAAAGGTGCATAGTCTGATGAATCGCGCTTCCTTCTTCACCATTTTGTATGGCATGTGTAAACAATATCTTGAAACAGTTTTAAAACTTTGTTGCCGACGTAATCTTCACATCCCAGTACGATCTCTTTCAGCATGACATCCCACACACAACAGGGAGCATGACGGAGGGTTTGCCCAATTCCATCGACCATGCAGTCTTCACATTCTTAATCCCATCGAACATTTGTGGGATAAAACGGACTAATAGCTATTCGGATTCTATAACCAGGCTATAACAAACAAACACCCACCAATTTGCAGCAGTTGTAGGACGCTATCCTTCAGGCATGGCAAGACATCCCTGTACAACGGGTCCCAACACAGGTGGAATTCTTACCCAATCTCATACAAGCTGTTAAATTAGCTAAGAGAGCTCCAGTTCGCTGCTAGGAAAGTGTACCTAATAAAATGGCCACCACAGAGACAAATCTTCTGTGATTTTAAAAGTATCAATAAATTCCATTGCTCCAACTGTTCCTATTCTGTTTGATCTTTGTGATACTGCAATTTCAATGTCACAGAAGAATGTGTGCAGTTTCATTTGATACAGAGGTTCATATATTTTGTTCAGCGTTTGAATATTTAAACAATAAATAATTTATTTCTTACTATTGCTTACTTATCTTTTACCTGTAACTTCTTCGATGCTTCTCTAATAAATTCATCTTTTTCTACTTTTCGGCATATTTCATCATTAGATGAATTGTAATTGTCATCGTGATCACTAAAGCGTTCTACTGAATAACTTTCCTTTTCCTTGAAAGTAGTTCTTCTACCGATACCAGTGAAATGATCTTTAGCTTCAGCAGAATGTGAAGTGGATTCGTTTTTGGCATATGGCTTTACTGCTAGAGAGCTCAAATAGCTAATCGAAAATAACGAGTCTGAGTGTATTCCAGAATCTTCAAACGATTGATGATCACATTCTGAAAACTTGTTGGATTCCTTAGCAGTATTATTAATGCTATTTTTTGATAGAATATTCTCGTAATCACTGACTGCGGTGACAGTTGGGCCGATGGATCGTTCTTCAAAATCCTCATCGAAATTGGGCGATAGAGGAGAAATTTCGTTAATATTCTTTCTAGATGATGAAATGCTTTGATTCCCATTTCTTTGTTGAAAACTGCTTTCATTGAAAAGTGCTTTGATTCCTATATTCCTGTCATCAATTTCAGTGACACAAGAGATTTTAGCATGACTTTGTTGACTAACAATCCCTGAAGTTTTGCCATTGAAATTAGAATTAACATTCAATGAGCTTAAGTTGTAACTATTATTATTATCAGAAATATTTCCATATTCTTTGATAGAAGATGCAGAACTAATTTCGTGCCGTGATGAATTTAGAGACGAATTCATATTTCCTACGTAGCATACAAAATGATAAAATAAAAATCATTTTAGTCTGTTGCAAGAGAAAAAAGGTTCGCTTAAACATATTGCAGTGTAATTCACAATAATATTAAAACGTTGAAGATTATTAAAATGGATTTTATTTACAAATTTTAAAGAGCCTCAACAAAAATAAAAGAAAAACCAGTTGAGAATGCCCGAGCTTATATTAAAAAAACAGCGAACTAAGAAGTCTGTATATGCGTGTGTCCTCAAAAATTTTTGATTATTTAAATTCTGACTTCGGATTCTTAAGGATCATCAAAAAATAGAATAGGATTGCTCAAAGACCGAGCCTCTATCTCTTTGTATATTCATCGATAAATTGAGTTAAAAATCTGAAGTTCGTTATTGAAAATAATAACATTTGGCAATGTTTTCAGATTACTCTATAAATGCTTATCAAAATAATATCATCGTTAAAAATTGTTTTGTTATCAAAAAATTACAGAGTGCAGAAAATGGAGATATCCCAATAGGAAGTCGTGGGTAGGCTATCTGTCGTTGCCCTTCCGATGACCTGATTATGCATATTAGGACACATACAAAATTTATCTTCTAAACCGTAACAGATAGGAATTAATTTCCAATTGCAACTCAATTATGCACACAATAACACAACAGGGGCATCATTATCGGAAACATTTGTACATGTAAAGGGCTGAGACTTATTTTTCACGTGTAAGCAACAAAAAGGAAACTAGAGAGGCTACTCAGCAAGCAAAAACTATTAAGAATGTGCTCAAAATGTCTTCTCCCAACCGCAAAGCACAGTTGAACGCGATGTTGGATAGAGTTCCTAATAGAGTGGAATAGCCATGCGGCATGATTTCATTTAAGGTGTTCTTCTGAGACTATAATGTTCAAGTAGTATGACTTTTGGAGGATTGTTTTCTCATACAAATACTATTTTTCGAAATCGGCAAAATTTCAATACAAACATCTATTGCCTAAATTCTTAAATGAAAATTAATAGATCCCATCAGGTGAAGACATGGATTCTTCAGTTTGAAACCAGGACTTTTTTTTTTTAATCTCCAATGTACAGGGCGTACTAAAAAGGGCTGACGGTTTTAAAAATGGAATAGCAGGCAAACGGTGACAGTTTTTAAAATTATTCTTGCAGGAGATTAATGTGTCAGATCAGGAATACGTTTTGATACGTTTCCTTGTGTTTTGCGGACCGATATTTTCGGGCTGCGCGTAATGACATTCTTAAAGGCCTGCACGTTTGTTAATAACTGTCACCGTTTGCCTGATATTCTACAGGGTGAGTCAAAAGTCCCCGAACTCAAAGTTTAAAAAATGTTTGCTGCAAAACCATAAAAGATATCCGAATATTGCTTCTTGTGGTTGTTCTATGTAACCTTGGGAATGCGTTCCACAACGTCAGAGTACCACGTGACATACAGAGCCTTCAAAGAAGATTCCCTGATGCTCCTATATAAGGGAAAACAACCGTGTGTATGGTAAGCCTACATAGTGCCCGACGGGCCATAGTAACGACTACGTTTCAGCAGGAGAAAATTCAAGTTTCCCTGCAGCGCTCTCCGCGGAAGTCACTTCGGATCCTATTCAGTCTGCCAGAGGGCTACTAAACATGTAAAGCTACGGCCGTACAAAATTCGGGTAGTGCAAGAGCTTCGTTCTTTGAATTCGGAAAAACACACTGTTTACTGATAATTGTTTAAGATTTTAAGCGCAAGAGTTTTACACGCAAGAGTTTTATGCGCAAGAATGTTACTGCATAAAGTTGAACTTCACGCCCCATCAGCCACTTTTAGAGTTTTATCATACATACAGCTTACAGCTTGTCTAGCGAAACTGGTTTACAAGATCATGCACAGCTGTTTTCCTTGGTATAGGAGCATCAGGAAAAGTTTGTATGATTTTCTGCAAAATATGCTTCTAACAAAGCTGTTTGTTCTTGCGTGAGAACTATAACTGACATAACGTCACTTCTGGCGCATGCGCGCAAGCATCGTATCACGTGGTACTCTCACCTTGTGGAACGCGTTCCCAAGGTCACATACAACAACCATAACATTTTGCAGCAAACATTTTTTAAACTTTGAGTTCGGGGACTTTTGACTCACCCTGTATTTTAAAAACCTTAAGAGTTCTTTTTTAGGACACCTTGTATGTATGTACTATTTACATTAAAAAAAAAACCCCTAAAAATCAGCTTATTTTGCAAATTAGTTATTAGAAAAACCACAGAAATGAACGGCTTGAAATTGGACTTGAAGTGAAACCATATTCAGCCCTATGCAACAAACAAACAAAAAAATGAAATCTCTTTAAATAGATTATATACCTTCCGGGACAAAAGTTTGAAAATTTTTAATTATTGCAACTATTTGTATTTAAAAAAGTAAAATAATAGGACACTGGGTAAATAAAGGAAAAAAAAAAATAACACTAGTCAACACACATTTTGTGACTAAGACCACACAAAGTGCTATTAGTAGTAATTTGTAGGTAGAATCCGAATCTGCTTTTAGAAAAATATCACGTCAAGTTTCCAAGTTATGCACATCGAGACTTCTATGTTAAAGTAATGGGAGTGAAGAGAAGCGGCTACATTGTTAAAGTATCCATATTTTGGGGCCGCAAGGAAATTTACCAGGTCCCAAACACTGAATGATTTAAAAATGTTTCATTGTAAAACAAGAAAGCTGTGCGTGCTAAAGAAATTTAAAAATTATATTCGTAATCAGCAGAAAAAATACTACCAAAAATCACCCACTTTCATTTTGTCACAAGAAAAATCTTAAATTTTGTTGGCCAGTGTAATTAGAAAATCGACTTTGTCATTCATTTTTACGTCTAAAATAATGTTTATTATAAGCAATATAAAAAAATTAAAAGAGTAAATAACAGCAGAGACAAAAGTTTGGAAATTTGAAATTATATATGAAAAAATTATACAAATTTACAAATTTAGTATTTTGTCCAGCCTCCTCTGGCATTGACAACTGCCTTTATTCCCCTTGGCATAGATTCAGTTAGGTTTTGGCATTCTTCTTTTGCAATTTGGTTGCTTCAAACTTGAAATTTTCTTCTTCATGATGTTCCATATCTCCTCAATCGGATTCATGTCCGGGCTATTCCCAGGCCACTTTAGCACCTGAACTTGTTGGTCTTCTAGCCAGGACATGTATGGCAAGGAGACCCCTCTTGCTGATAAATAAAATCACCATTGCCATAAAAAATTGAGTATTAGGAATCAGATGATCTGCCATTATTTGGATGAAGCAAGCACTGTTGACACTTCTCTTGATGAAGCAGAGACTTCCTAGTCCATGAAAGCAAAGAGTACCATATACCATACTACTCGGAGGAAATTTGACTCTTTGAGCAATGCAGACTGGGTGATACGTTTGGTCTTTCTTCCGAATGACTCCTTTTTTGGCCATCACTAAATAATGAAAATTTCGATTCGTCACTAAAAATTACATTTTTTCCCTTCATCAATTGTCCAAAATTGATGGTCTTTAGCCCATTGCTAGAGTTTTGCTTTCATTGCTTTTGTCAACAGTGGCTTCTTTACTGCAACGTAAGTTCTATAGCCCATTGATCTAATCTTGTTGCTGCTGTTTTTGCAGATACATCTTTTCTCGTGATACGATTCCATTGTCCAGTCACTTGTTTAATTCGCAGCAAAGCCCTGAGATGCTTATCTTCCTTTGCACTTGTAATGAGTTTTCTTCCAGAGCGAGGCAAAACATTGGTCGTTCCAGGTTCTTTGTACTTTTTTTTTGTTGACTGCACTTGGTGTTCAATGCAAACATCTAACCATTTCCACTTGCTTTTCATTATCTTTCCACTTTTTAATAATCAAATCTTGGATATATTTTTCAATTTGTGCGGTTGGTGGCATGTTGTTATTATAACGTTTATTTTTATCTCTTAAGAGTTAAAATGGGGTAATAATGTTAATAGATGCAACAATGATCTAATCACAGTTTTAGAATAGTAACTTAATAATTTTAAACAATTTAGATATTTTTAATTGTCATTGTTTACTTTTTTATTTGTTTAATTAATTTATTACTAACTTGCTTGTTAATAAACATTAATTTAGATGTAAAAATGAATGACAAAGTCGATTTTCTAATTATTTTTCCCCTTTATTTAGCCAGTTTCCTATTATTTTACTTTTTTAAATAAAAATAGTTGCAATAATTAAAAAATCCAAACTTTTGTCCTGGAGGATATTTTGATAAACTATTTCTTAAGTCATAATCTTTTTGACAAAACAATTTTTAACAATGATACTACATGTATTTCGATAAGCCTTTTTAGAGTAATCCATTTCAAATGTTATTTTTGTCGAGGCTCTTGAAAATTTGTAAATAAATCATTTCAATAATCCTCAACGCTTTATTATTACACTGCAATAAGTTTAAGAAAAGTCATTTTAGATTTTATTAATGCAGCCTTACTGTGTAATAAACGTTTCTCAACTGCACCCTGACTTGTTGTGTTGATAATAGCATTCGTTCTCCTTAATCCCTCATTTTCTTCCAGGTAATGTGTTTCGTCACTGGACGATGGAAGAGAAGGCGTAAAAGGAATTCCAATTTGTTCAGGTAATCTGTTCCTCTAGCAAAGCAGGAAAATCGTAATAGCAAAAAATATTTACGGCAAGACGTCAATTGCATGTATTTATTCAGTAAGAAATAGTGTTACTTTAATTTTTCTCACACGATACCGTAATGTAGTTTCTTCGGATTCTGAGTCAGATCGTTCCACTATTCTTGTCATTTCTGAAAAATAAATAGTAAAAGATGCAATTTATATTAATAAGATCAATAAGTTCGGAGATCGGCCTTCCTGACGGATATGATGTATTGTTATCGTGTTACACACAGCCACCTTTAAAGTACTCCCCTTCTGAGTACAGTCGAGTCCTGATCTTAATCCTATAGAAAGTGTCTGGGCATACGGAGAGGTTTCATTCTCCCCGCATCACTGCAAGATTTGGGCGAAAAATACTGGACCACTGGACGATATTAGACGTAGAGAAGATCCACGAACTTGTTGAACCAATGCCAGGCGAATGCGCGCCGTCATCAAAGCGAAAGGTTGCCCAATTAAACTGCGCGACTCTTTTCTTCTTTTTTTTTGGCCTGGTAGTGTACACGACGTAAAAGCGAAAACTTTGGTTGTTATTAAATAATAAAATTAAAATTAAATAAAATAAAATTAAAGTAATTTTCTTAGAGGAGATGGTCTTCAGGGCGGCCGTCGCTGCTTCCTGAACCTCACTCTTGAAACGGGGCGTCCTTTCAGTTCGTTTTTCGGAGGGGAGGACAAGTAAAAGTCGCATGAGGCGAGATCGGATGATTAGGAAGGGTGTGGAAGGGTTGACGTTCCCATTTTGGCCAGTGCAGCCTGCAACATCGAGAGTGCCAAGAAAACACTTTCGCATGACACACTGCACTCTCACCGTACACCTGCTGCAACATGTGCAATGTTTCTGTCGGTGATTCCCCAAACGCTCACAGAATTTGATATTCACACTTTGCTCTTTAAACGCCATTTCAGCTTTCGACGAAAGCGAACAACTACAGTTCACTGACGCATTGTTTGGAAAAATCCTGCAATGCGGAGATGCTTCCTGCTTACCACGTCCAGCTGTTCTTGGCCATAGTCTTCACTTCAGGTTACAGTCTCTTTTACCAAGACAATACCAAATGATCGTTTGGTCTCCGAGTGGTTCCAGAAACTTGTCTTGTATCCATAATCCGCTCTATCTTCAAACCTTAATACCATTGCGGATTGAAATTGAACTGACTGTTCTGATGGGACAACAGCCACTCATCAGTCTACAGAGCTGCGGGACGCTATGGCAGGATATTATTCTTGTACAGCAAATTTCTAATATTGGTGGAGTCTATGCCCAGTCATTTACGAGACGTTATGGCGGCATGGGGACGTCCAACCGGTACCAGGAAGGTGGTCATAAAAAATAAGTGGCCAATGGCATAAAAGTTCTGATAAGTGGCCAATGGCAAATATTTACAAATGTATTTGCTAGAAGCGATTTGCTTAGCAACTTTCTTAAACATTTACAAAGGGGCCATCCATAATATACGTACGCAATAAGGGGGCAGGGGGAATATTGCCTAGCGTGACAAAGTGTGACGGGGAGGGAGGGGTAAGACCAATTATGACGTCACATAAATACATAGATTTTAATTTTATTATTTAATAACAACCAAAGTTTTCGCTTTTACGTCGTGTACACTTTCGCTTTGATGACGGCGCGCATTCGCCGTGGCATTGGTTTAACAAGTTCGTGGATCTTCTCAATGTCTAATATCGTCCAGTAGTCCAGTATTTTTCGCCTAAATCTTGCAGTGATGCGGGGAGAATGAAACCTCTCCGCATGTCCAGACACTTTCTAGTTGATGTGTTGAAATGACTGATCATAAGACCAGACAGAACCAGTCAGTTACAGTTCGAGCTCGGTGAATCCTGGTGTTGTTTTCATGGAATATTTTAGTGCCATCAGGAAAGAACTCGTTCATGGATGGAATAACCTGGTTATACAGTATATTCAGATATTTGGCTGAGGTCATTTTATTGTCGCATAATTTGCAGTACCCAGACCAGACAAAGAGAAGCAAGCCCACATCATCACATTGTCTACACAGTCTTGGACAGTAGGTACCACACATGACGGGTCCATCACTCTGGACTTGGGTAACCTGAATTCATCACCACATGATTTTTTTCTACTGCTCCACACTCCAAATTTTGTGCTCTCGGGCAAACAGTAATCGTATTTTTTTTATTTTATTGGTCTTAGTGACAAGCAATGTTCTTGTGGCAGAGAAGCTGCTTAGTCCCATTCCTTGTGCGTGTGGATATGTTTTTGACTTGTTAAATTTTCCCGTCAGTTTTAATGTGGAATCTCTTCGGTTGCCTTCACCGTGCGTCTTAATTATCTCTGGTCACGAATATTCTGAATTTTTCCTGACCACAGTTACTACTCGAGGTTGATGGTTCATATCTTTTCTTCCAAGCCTTAATAATGCGTTGAACAGTTCTTACTCCAGTTTCAGTAATTGCCGCAATCTCTTTGCTTGTTCTCTTTCGGTAGAAGGGTGGATCATAATACTGTTCCTATTGATTAAACAGGTGGTGGCCTTACAGTATAACAGAGGGACATCAGGAGTTCCAACTAGTTTCGCCATTTATTCCCGGCTTTGTCAAGG
>JAHWFO010061744.1:339794-354294 GCA_023313115.1 Rhysida immarginata | reverse complement strand
TGGTGCATCTGACATCCTACTTAATGCCCTTCATAGTGTTAATTGAAACTATTAGCAACATCCGCTAATTACAATGGACCCATTGGTGCATCTGACATCCATTCTGGGGTGTTTTCCTACGTCGATCTGCTTGGGGACCACCTACACCCCTTCATCTGTTTTTACCCCGCGGGCGACGGCATCTTCCAGCAAGATAATGCGGCCTCCACACACGGCCCTTGTGACACGGCAGAGGCTGGAGGAACATGCTACCGACTTCACGACAATGATTTGGCCTCCACGTTCCCCAGATTGCAATCCCATTGAACATTGTGGGACGTCATCGAACGATCTGTCAAGTCGTCACCAACAGAACTGGTAAATGCGGCATCGTTATGGAGTGCAGTGGAGGCGGCATGGCTTGCAGTGATTGTGGATGTGTTCCGGGGACTGGTAGACTCTCTTCCACGACGGGTCGCCGCAGTTATCCGGGCCAGAGGGGGCCCAACATGTTATTAGGCAAGTGTGCCATGACTTTTGGTGAGTGAGTGTAAGCGAAATGTGAAGTGATCGACCTAAATTTGCCATTAAAAGAGACATGCAAACTTCAAACAGGATTGTAAAGGAGAGCAGAGTGCAGTCAATTCGTGACACGGCAAAAAAAACTGTCCTGCAGAACTGGCATGGAAGCCATGGGATATGTTGCTACATGGCCAAAGAAGAAACTGCACCTCACCAAACAGCAGAGAAAGAACAGACTATTATGGGCTAAGAAGTATAGAGATTTTTCATTAGAGCAGTGGCGACAATTAATTTTCAGTGGATTAATTTCACTGTGGTGGAACTAATATATGGAGATGAACTGACTAAGAAAGTGCATCATCTTTTTGTTTAGAACGCTGTATGGAATTCCCACAGAATGTTATGGTTTGGTCATGCTTCTCTTATCATGATGTAGTATAACTGCGAATTTGTAATTCTGCCTTGAATTCTGATATTTGGAAATCTGGGAGCATTTCTTCATTCCATCAGTTGAGGGGCAGTTTGGTGACGGTGAGGCGGTTCTATAGCAGGATGGTGCACCTTCCCATTGAGCAAAGAAGGCTCACGAATGGCTTAAAGACCAACAAATTAGGGTGGATTCATTGCTTGCCTTTTCCCCAGATATAAATCCCAGTGAGAACTTGTGCCATATTCTCAAGAAACGAGTGGATTCATTGCGAACAACCAACAAACAAAACTGATTTGATTAATTTGACGATGGAAACATGTCAAAATATTGTCGATACTCTTCCAAAGTTTATTCAGGCTGTTATCAAGAATGACGAGGGTGTAATTTCATATTAATTTGATATTATTGTAAACTTTCTGGAACAAGTTGTCTGTTATTGTAAACTTTTGGGACCGAGGTGTCAAGAAACGCATTGTACACTCTGTCACAAAAGTATAAGACCAGATGGAAATTGAATATTTTGAACAAATGCTGAAATGATTTTAATTTTCACCGATTGTAAAGTATTGGTGACAGAACATAAATGTTGTTTATGAACAAATAACCAGTTTATTCATTACTATCTAGTCAAACAAACAATCAAACAAAATTGTACCGTTTCAAAGTTATAAGATCACCACACTATTGTCCATTTTTAAGCCATTCAATGCTTTGCTGTGCCACCATTACAATGTAGATCTTACAATTTCAAATAACCGATCAGACATTGAATCTAATAACTTTTGGATGTCTGTGAGCTTCACAGCATCCCAGGCACAATACACACCAGTGTTGCCAGACTTTCTGGTGGCGCCTCCGCTGGATTTCAGAAAATAATACGCTGTTTTCCGCTGACTTTTACACAAAATCCGTCGAAAATTCCGTTGTGACATTCTAAAGAAAAGAAAGGCTATTGCATCTAAAAAAAAAAACAAAACAAAACCACTTTTTATTAATCAAAGGGTATTTGCAATGAATTTAACATACTTCATATTCTATAAAATCGCTTCCTTCATACATTTTATGATCAAATTTCATAAGCATGTTTTCAGAGGGTTTGAAGTTTACACACGTCATATCATTTCGCTTTAAATGATATCTTACATTCATGATGGCATTTACCATTTGAACAGACAGATAGTTACGGAGCTTGTTTTTAATTATCCCAAACTGGGAAAAAGCTCTTTCTAAGGTGGCATTGGAAGTTGGTAGCACTACAAATTTTAATGCTAAATCAGCAACGCGTCCAATTCTTTTATTGCCTGCAGCGTCACGATCACTGTTAACTTCACCCCAGAATGATTCTAGTCAACTAACATGGTTCCATCTTTTACTTGGTAAATTTTCCCATTCACGTTGTATATCGGATATTTTACTAATATCTGATGTTAACAATTTTGCCAAACTGATGATTGGAGGTTTGACCTGCGAACAAGCCACACGTGGGCTTAATATTGATGCCTGTTGTAGCAATGAAAGATTTGCAGGCAGTCTTTGCTGAATTTCCCTACACAGTTCTTTTAAAAAATCTCTACATCTGGTTTTCACATCTGTTAAATCTTCAAGGCAAACATCTGATGCCACAAGGTTGAATTCATAACCAAAATTTATAGCACATGAATGCATCAAAAAATTTTCAATTTCAAATGACAGCAGTCTATCATCTGCTACTCTCTCCAACCTAGATGGTACAACAATTCTCTGCAACAGCTGCTTGTACAAAAGAAATAAGTCTTCGAATAATTTCTGTGAATCAGCATGGTCACTCTGAAATAGTTCATTCACCTGGCAAACATCTTTCAGAACATTTCGCAAAACTATCATTATATTACGGCAAACAACCTATGATGTTACACGGATTATGTGCAGCACGGCAGCCATCCTGATCCCTTGCCAATTTAAAAAGCATGTGTAGTTCGTCCCATTGATCTATGAGAGTCGAAAGTGTTTCCCTTCTTGGAAGCCAACGTGTACCGCTGAGTTTAGCAATTTTCTTGGGTGCCATGTTCTCATTTATTGCTGCAAACAATTTCCGATATTCATGAGATCTTTTTGTGCTAAATGAAAACCAGTTGTGTGCCTCTCGAACTAGGAATTCTAATTTTCCTGGTAGAATCTTTTCACATGCCTTTTCAGCACAAAGGTGCAGTGAATGACAGACACATCTGACCACGATTAAATGAGGCAATTCATTCTTAAGCAGTGCCACAAACGAATGATGACTGCCAGTCATTACATTTATATTATCAACACCAACAAGGTTTTGAATTTTCAATCCATTATCTGCTAACTGATTTTTAAATGAATCAGTAATTGATGCAGCATCTCCACCAGACAACTGAATTAGTTTTAAAAATGTGGTTACGATCTTCTGCTTGCTTTCAGAAAAATGTTTAACATCACGCACATTAACTTTAATGTTAATATATCGGTGCTTTCATCAACAATGGCAGAAAAAGGACCATCACCTATGTCATCTATTAGCTCATTCAAAAAGCAGAGGGAAATAACATTAGTTTCCCCAGTACGGCAGATTTGAGGTTGCCCCACTTTCCTTGTTCAGATTTAACAAATTCCCCAAGTATCTAGAAATACTGCGTAGCTGGTTTGGATTAATCATATCTGAGTCATCAGCGCTGGATGCGATCGAAGCATAGGTTTTCCCTTCTAGTACAATTGTTGATTTGAGCCTTTTGACATGGGGATATTTAGGACACTTAGTGTAACTCGAAGTGTGCTGACCCTCACATCGAATACATTTGGGGGGGGGGGGGGTCTTTACCCTTAACATTGCTACATTCCCTCGACTGGTGGTTGCCAGCGCACTTGTTACATCGAGGCGACTCGGTACAACTTATACCAGCTTATACAACTGACAATCAAACAGTGAAGTGTGCATTTGTTCAGGTGGGACGTAAGCAGTGCTTACACGTTTCTCACCATTCCGGAATAAATTCCACATGAAATACACTGAAATAGGCAAGAAGCCTGACCAACCCAAAGAGGTCTTCCACATTATGAAAAAACAAAAAACAAAAAAAAAATAAAAAAATTAAAAAAAACTAAGATCGACGATTGTCAGGAGAGTGGGAGAGGGGGAGGGTAGTATTACATCTTCCAATAATCCGGGAAGAAAACGTTGCCAATGTCTTCGAAGTTGACATCAAGAATAATCCTCAGTTTTCTATACTTTGTATGCCACTTCATTTCCTTTCGGTTATTCAGTATTCCAGCCACCAGGTCATTGTCATGGCTCTTCATCGTCTGCACCATGTTGGACACACTTTCCAATATGGGTCATGTTCAGATCCGAGTGGATGTAATGATTTTTTACGGTCCTTCTTCCAAGCTGCGCAATGGTCATCAGGGTAACATTCTGAAACGACTGGAGTTCACTCCATCTGCTTCTACATGTAGTCGCCTACATACCATAGAGGACGATGGTCCGAATCACTGCCTTGTACCGTAGCCACCGATAAGAAAGGCCTGCCCACTTGGCCTGATAATAAATCTAGTTTGCAAAGTTTCCACTGCAATCAGATGGCGCTGTATGCCCGAGAAGTGTAGAGCTCTATTATAGTGCTCTAGAGAAGTGAGGGAAGCATTTTCATTGCATTTGCAGTTGTACCCGGGAGCATTTCAAATCGAAAGACCGATAAATACAAAGGAATTACATTTCAAATTTATAAAAGAGGAATTTTTATTAAAATAAGAACAAAAAAAATATTTAGCGCAATAAACAGTGTGGAACGTTATTATGGAAAGATTGATTCATACAGCTATTTAACCACAACAATTTAATAAAATAAAATCTATAAATATGAATGAGGCCGTCTACATTTTAAAATTAATTTTATTTCATTTATGATGAAAATGGAGCATTGATAAAGACTATTTTATGCATAAAACTTTGGAAGAACGGTTCGGACAAAATTGTTCTTTCTCACAATGTAAGAGCATTCTTGTTGTCCCTAACAGAGAGCTTTTTATTCGATAACATGGAAATGTGTAATATCCTAAAATATAACCCGTTCTTTTTTTTTTTAATAATTAATGATTAGCCATGGTATTTGAATATTTGCTTTTTGTATACAGAAATGTTCATATTTACTACGCTATTAAAAAAATAAGTTTTGTTTTGACTCTTTATTATTACGAAAAATAAAGTCAATCTTTCACATTAGTGTTTTTAATTGTATTTCCCCCTATTTTTTCTCCTTATTTCCTAACTTTTCCACCCACCTTTTTTTTTTTAATCCCATCTTATATGCGCGCCCTTGTTATAATAATTAATAAAATTTTTATGAATTTTTAGTTTTTGGAAATTAATTACTGATTGGGAGAAAACAATTTTTAATAACTTCAGGTTGTAAAAAACATCAAGGTAAAAATCTATTAACCAGCATTATTTCTATATAATTTTTTACTAAAATACTACCAAGAACAGATGAAGGTAGATAATCACCCCTCCCCCCTTCATCTGTTCTTGATATATTGCTTAAAACTGTTAAGTATTTTAGTAAAAAATTACTGTAAAAATAAGACTGATGTAGGAGATATTACGCTGAAGTGAAAGAATATTTTATTAAAATATTAACACACTTCAACCATATAATGATACAAAAAAAAAAATCAAAATGGACAAGTTTATTTAAATAATACTAATTGTTTTTGAATTTAGTCAAAAATTCAATTAAACTGATTAATATCTATTTAAGAAATTTTTGTCTAACTTCAAAATTAATTAGTATTATGTAAAGAAACCTGTTCTTTTTGATATTATTTTGTATCATTACATGGTTGAAGTGTATTCATATTTTAATATAAAAATAATGTTGGTTAATAGATGGCTAAAAATAATGTCTGTAAACTAACAGCTTATTTAATCATTAAGTTGAAATTTATGATTAAACAATTGCAATTTATTAGGAATTGTCAAATCTAAAAAGGAAATTTAAATTTGTTTTTAAATTAGCTCTTAGATAAAATTTTTCGTGGAGCCTCCAGCTTGAGCAACGCTGAAATTTCTCGGACATGCCGCGCCACTGGTGTCAGTTAAGAGAATTAAAGCCGCCATTTATTGTCAGGCTCCAAGCCCTGCCTCAGCGCGAATTGGGCAGGCCTTTCTTATCGGTGGCTACGCTTGTACTGTAGTAATTTATTGTCGATGCTGAGGGCGCTGTTTCTACCCAGGAGAGCTATAAGACTGTACTTAGCCTTCTTCGCTTTGTTCAGAGCGTAAGTTATGTGAGGATTCCAGGAGAGTCTTGAGTCGATGATAACGCCAAGGTACTTGTAGTTGTCAACCCATTCGAATAGCACAACAAGAGAATCCGGGGGACGCTTAAGCTTTTTGTTGAAGTACACAGCATTTTCCGACGTTAAGGTTCAATTTCCAGCAATTAAACCAGCCTTCAAATTTTTTCAACTTTACATTGCGGGGCGTGTAGAAATTTTCACCAACTTTGGCTTGATAGAACCTGTCGCTGAGAAAGTATCTCACCATCATAATCAAATCAGAAGGGAACCTGTCTCTAATCATCTTGTAGATTAGCCCCTCGTGCCACACCTGATCGAAAGCTTTACTGACATCAAGAAAAACCACGCCACAGTACCTGGAAAGGTTTAGTGGGGTGCTCAGATCTTCAACGACCCTCCATATCTGCATCTGACAATTAAACCATTGGTGAGACAGTGGTCCTTGAATCTGGTGAGGATCGTTTTCTCCAAGACCTTAGACATCGACTGTATGATCAAAATGTATTGACGTTGTCAATGCCAACGAGGTAACAAGGCCTGGAAGCAGAAAAGCCAGCTAACAATCGGGTTGCTAGGAAGAATCCAACCTTCATCGTTTCCAACAAACGGAAGAACACTGATGTTAACATCCAAGATGGAGACCTGGTGAAGTTGTAAACAAACGTCATCATGACGACATGACACAGCATGCAATCTGGGTGAGAGCGGCAAAACACAAAATTCTCGAAATTTCATGCAAATTAGCCTTATGTCATATCTCGTTGTATTGAAGATCTCTGGTCAGAACGATGTCAAAAGTATAGTGGCTAGAAGAATGTGCACGAAAGTGAAAATCCACATAATTTGGTGGTTAGCAGTCAAATTTCTTCTAGCCACTACAGTTAAAAGCGCAACCCAGTTAAAAACTTCATTACGGTATTTGCGAAGTCAGTCGTTCTGTTGCCAATTTTTCTTCGAATTTTTTGATTTTAGATTCGGATAGAGGATCAAAAAGTAAGCAAAAATTGTAATAGATACACAGGTCCTATCTATTCGGGAACATGCGTGCCTATTATAACTTTTACTTGCTTTTTTTTTTGATGCTCTATTCGAATCTGAAGTCAAAATCAAGAAATTCGAAAAAAAAATTGGCAACGGAACGACCGATTTCGCAAATTCAGTAATGATGTTTTTAATATCATTGAAAAGTACCTCTCCAGAATTAACCTTCTTCGGAATCTCTTAGCTTCTACAAACCACACCATTACCCTCTTGGCATAAATAGAACACAAACAAATATTTTCCCCCGTTTATCTTCCCCACTAGGTCATCTCCCAACCAAGGAGAAAAAAAGAAACAAAAAACAAAATAAAATAAATAAATAAATAAAACCGAAAGCTAAAAAAAGGTCAGGCATGTAAAATTGCTATTATATCACGTGATTTGGTCAGTTGCGGTCGGAAGCTTTAGACACAGCCTTATTTCCATTTTGAAATGACCTTTAAAATGGGAATTTCCACAGTCATTACTCTAGCATTCTAAAGAGCATATTGATGCGACATAATATTAAATTATTAAATTATGAAGGAACACCATGAATTTTAATCAGATTCCATCCATCAAAGCGTGGAAGCATAAACAAGAGTCGGTTATGTTTTTGTTTTTATTTCAACTTCTAACGTTGTGGAACTGAAAGCATTATATTTCATCCAGCCTTTACGCAAAGTAATAAAAATATTTTACTTTTTTGGCCATGCCTCTTCTTTGATGTGTAAGATTTTGAACTAGGAAGATCTGCCATTGTTACATAACCAGAACTGCCTTTAGAATCCAATGCAAGTGGGACTTGAATGTTTGTAAAAAAATAAAAAATAAAAAAAAAAACATTCATAAAATAAAAGAATAGTTATCGTCTTCATCAGTTAAAAAAAAAAATCAAAGATTTTCAATTTATAATTTTAAAATACCTCGTTTAGACTTATCATCGCTTTCATCAGTATCAATAAATAAGTCTGTTGAAACCCCTTCAGTGGTTTCTACTTGCATTTGAATCTTTTTGGACTGTACTGATTTTTGTTTATTAGGTGTAACAGTAAAACGAGACGTTTTATTTCGTATGCAGTGTCGTTTATAAAATGAGTAACTACGGAGAGGAGAAGTTTCCGACAGAGACTGTGGAAAGTCTTGTTCCCACAACTTCAGCAGTTTACGACGTTTTTTCTCTCGGACTTTAATGAAATCTTCAGTACATTCTTGTTTGCTTTGAAAAAACTTTCTATCCATTATTAATGACTAAAAATATAAAATGCTATGATTTTATATGTAATAAAACTTAATTAGCATGTTGAACTTAATAAATATAAAATTTGTTTAATTTAAAAAGGAATAGCATGGTATTAAAAAAAAAAAAAATCCATACCTGTTGATGCCTCCAAACAAACATGCAGTAATCGGCAACACGAAGAAACGAAGAATGTTTTCTGTTAAATAACCTGTCTCCCCTCGCCATAGAATATTCCACAACTATTTGATTTGAATGGACTTCATTGCAGTGAAGCCAATTTGGAGGGGATGAAACCAGGAAGGGGGAAAAAAAAAAAAAAAAAAGGAGACGGTGGAATGGTACATTCGCACAGGCCTCCCAGTATCACCTAAAATGAATTCTTCTTGCATTAATTCTAGTCATGACACTCCCGTTTAAACGGGATCCCGCTATTATTTTGTCCATCAGATGGCGAAACATCGAAGTATGCTTTAAATAATGAGATATACAATAGAATTCAACATATAAAGCATAAGTTATCGATGTTTATTTTAAGGCACGGCTAGTTATACATTTTAAGCTTTTTATCTTAAATAAATGATTCAAAAAATTTAATAAATGAAGCATAGATTGCTCGTTCGCCATCTACTTCCGGTACATCTTCTGGCTCGCGCCGATAGCATTGGAACAGTTACGAGTGTCATAACCTCTTCAATTAAGAAACCATGATTCTAGTGTTAAATTTGTAATTATTTTGTAAAACTAAAAACATAACAGAAATAAATCTCCCAAATGGTTCCGTTATCTCCCATCAATTTATATTTAAAATTATTCATCTTAACCAGAGTCCGTTTCGGAGGAGTTAGCTGCACAAATTTGGTCACATACGTAATAAGCACAGACAGACATATTTTCGCGATTTCAACATATCTTCGCGAATCATGAAACAAGAAAAAAAATTCAGTTGGGGGATAAATCCTTAACCCTAAAATGGCTCATCAGAACCCATTAAATTATTACGAAAATTCTTCGTCTCAATGAGATGAGTCCGTAAATGTCGAATTCATTAACTTTTGCTGGCTGGTATGAATACTATAGCCATTTATTTACTTTTAGAAAAGAATTAATATCTCTTAAAAGGCTTAACCAATTGTTATAAAAATACGTGAAGGCACAGTTTCATTTCATTTCATGTAGTTCTACTTATATGCCGTTTTGGAGCTACACAAAATTTGGTCACATACGTACAAAATTTTTGGGCCAAATTTCAACATATCTTTGCAAATCATAAGTTTCTAAGTCAATTTCAATGGAAAAAAATTCGAGTTGGGGTGGACGAAAAACATAGGCCACCACCACGTTTAGATGGTGGTCGATCAATAAATATAATCTTTAAAACGTAATAGATACAAAACTTTACTTGTATTTCAATTATACAAAAATTGCTAAATTGAAACCAAAAGCATTTATTTATTTATTTATTTATTTATTTATTTATTTATTTATTATTTACTCGTTTAATAAACAATTTATTATTTTTTAAAAAATCTTCTAAGGTTAGGTCCACGGATGAGGTAAAATCTTTTACCTCATCCGTGGTTAGGTCATTTTTTTTCAATAATTTCGTAACTATTTAATAATAATTTTCAATAAATTAAAATGTCTGAGTGCTCCTAAAATATATAATGATTTTTGGTTTAATATTTCTATAATGGCTTTACCCATTTTTTCATTTTTAAATGCAACAGAACGGTTCTTCTCAATACGAATAAAACCTGCAAGTTAAATTTATATTTCTAAAGTCACTCCTAACTTTTTTACTTTTTTTCAAATCGTAAAGTGCACTCTAATCCCAACAAGGCTGGTATTCAGAATAATAATCTGACTGAGTTTTGCATAAGATAAGTACCAGTATTTCTAAGATAAAATTCCGCGACCTGGACTCGAACCAGATTCATCACCAATTTAGCTACCGCGAACATGAACTGCCAAGCTGTTACAATATATCCATATGGATTTCCATGAAGCCATCAAGCAGCTCAATCGGCAGAGCAAGCCCCCGACTTGCAAATCGACTTGGTCCCTGATTCGAGTCCAGGTCGCGGAATTTTTCCTTCCCTTTTCTATTTGATATTGTGATATGTTTGAAGATTATCTTCAGTTACTTTATTATCTTCTGTTTGATGTACTATGAGTGGCCACTTTGTAGGTATGCATTCCTTGTAAGGCTGGCTTTATTGGGCCCCATGACAGGATAGTCTGCATTTTAATTGCTTTCATTCTACCATAAAGATTTAAATTCTATAAGATATAAACTTTATATCTACTTGTAAGACTATACGGACAATGGCTGTGAAGGGACCCTGCAGAAAACGTTTCCAATTGTACCCATCAGAAGACCAGCAGTGCTTCCTAATACTAATCATCCACGAGCCCTGAAGTACGGCAAACTCTTGATCGTATTCCTGGAATCCTTGGACACAAAAAGAGGTAGTATGCTCTTTTTTTGAAATTCTGACTTCGGATTCTTAAAGACCATTAAAAAGTAGAATAGGAATATCTGGAAAGAATATCTCTCTATCTCTTTGTCTTCATCGATAAAATTGGGTTCAAAACTTTAAAAGTTCCACACTTTCAGGGCTTTTATCTCCTAAACGGTTGGACCAAGAATAAAACATTTCTCGAATATTGTGTACAATCTGAATATAGCATTAAAAATAGGGGTTCCTATTTACAGACCTGCCAACTATTTCTCGAGAAAAACCGGGTGATAGTAAATTTTTGTAGGGTAAAATATACTGTGCATATAGAAAACATATTTAATTGTTACAAAAATTATGCACTTAAATTTTAGTTTTGGATTTAATTTAACACAACATGCAACCCGTCAAAATTTGACGGCAAACAACTCTGTGGTTGCATAAGCAATCATAAACAATCCTCTCCATGAAGACGTCACAATCAAGAACTTTGCTATAGGCACCGTGCAAGCTAGAGTCACTTTATAAGAAGAGTATCGCAATCGTCTTGAGCGACGCCATTTTGAGTTTAATTCTTCTCTGCATACAAAGGGCAGTATGGAGATTACGTTGTTTTGTGAACATTTTTTCAAAGTATTCACGCCGCATTTCGAGTAAAATGTTATGTTGTAATATTTTACGATTTGTAAATTCACTTAATACATGATAAATAGGTTTTTTAATATATTTAATGTGGTAAAAATAAAAGATAACTCTACTGCTCAAACTAAATTGTTACATCACTTCTTTTTTTTTAGGTCATCAATAACAAAATATAATCTGTATTTCGTTAACTTATAAAATTTCATAAATTTAATATTTAATTCAATGAATGTAGAAAGAATTTTAGGTTTTACATGGTATTTATGAATTTGAAATTAAAAAAAAATAGACAAGTTAATATTTATTTTTTTTCTTTTTCATTTTCACATCGTTTTTGGACTGCTTAAATTAAATCTCAATGATATATTTCATTTAGAGTGGACAGGGTCGGCCCGGTGGCCGAGAGGGCGTAGGCTTTCCAGTTCTCGAATCTGTCGGGTCACGGGTTCGAATCCCGCCGTGGGCATGAATGTTTGTTCTTCCCAGTTGGAATGTAAAACATTAATTTCTCTTTTCTACTGGATTTAGTGCAGTTTACCGCGCAAAAATTTGGCATAATGACCCGGATAAAGCAAAAGCTAATTAACGAAATTATTCATCTCTAAACCTTAGGAAAACTTTGTTTATTATTAATACATGCAACTGCTATCGATAAAATAGTTTCTGTTTATCGATTGAAACTTACTATTTGTTGATTAAAGTCTCAAAGCTCACTGAAGTGCATAGAAACGATTAGTATAGTGGCTAGAAGAATAGTGCTCGCAATGCTACGTGATTGATTCCCGATTTGATGATAGTAGCGGTGGCGCTGAAATCGACATAGATGCGAGTTACCCGGGAGATGAGATGGAAATCTTAGGATGACGGAGGTTTTTTTCAGCTATATTACGGGTGACTTATGTTTATTTATAAAAATTTGGTATATTTTAGGTAATTGTCTTCCACAGAACTTGAGAATACTCTTTAACGTTAAAATAAATGAAAAATATCTGCGGTTATAAATAAGTTGAAATATAAGATCAGAGATGGATGAAGGTATCCATCCCTAAAGCATGGAATATGAGCCTTTCCGAGTCAGAGAAATTACATTTTGTGAAATTAATCATTAAACATCGATCAACTAAATTAAGTCTAATAAAATATAAACATAAAATCTAATAATATAATGCTGTATACAGCTGGCTACCTAACAAATGATAGAAATGAATTTTCACAGATATTTCAGAAGAAAATATTTCAAGAAATGAGGCGTTCGCCCCTCTAACTCGGAAAGTCTCATATGTGGAATGCACAATATTGAAAAATATATATACAAAGAGAATATTTTTTTTCATATAAAATTAATTTATCACATGAATAACAACCAAATTACTTTTTTTATGTGATGATAAAATATTTAAATATCAGATATTTTAGGTTAATAGTTTTGAAAAAAATTTCTTATTAATTAAAAAAAAAGTAAGATATATAATAAATTTGTATTTAAAGCTGTTTTGATTGCATTTCATTATTTAAAAATAAGGAATTTTTAAAAATTATTCTGATTTTCTCAGATTTTACATAAAGAAAAAAATAAATGAGAAATATAGACAGAAAAGTGGTTCTTGAAATTTTAAAATGCAACAGTAAGAAGGGAAGGGGTGCTATTTTATTGCAAAACTAAAATCAGAAGAAGAAATCGAAAAACTTATCTAAAGAAAATAACTGTGTGAAACGGTCCTGTATTTCTCTATAAGATAACTGACAAAGAATAAAATCATTGAAATTTAAAATACTGCAAAATCATCTCTAAATTAAAATACTATCAAAATTGTATATTATTTAATGTCCTGGAATAAAAATGAAATAATAAATCTAATTTAAAAATTTTACAAAGAAATTAATGGAGCCTTATTGATGTAAAGCTCTGGATGTTTAGCTACTATGTTGATGTAGCTGCCATCTGGCGGCATCATCATTCGAGGAATCAGATTTGAACGCTCGCTGCCACACTATTCTTCTAGCCACTATACGATTAGCAAGCATTCACCCGGGAAAACTCAAAATGGCTGCGATTATGCCACGTGATACCGAAAAGCCAATCAGAAGCCTTGCGGCATAGTTCACTCAAATGCGGTACTCTTCCTAAAAAGTGACTCTAGTGCAAGCTAGAGTGCCTATAATAAGGCACTCTAGTGCAAGCGAGAAGTGGGCGAACTCTGGTGAGCATTTCTGACATAAGCATCGGGAGAGTGCTTCGTTCACTTACGGAGTTTTAGCATAAAACGATTAAAAAAAATTGTTTTATGATGGCAAATAACAACTGCAATGGTGTAAGTTGCAGTAATACTTACAAAATAACTAAATTATCAGATAAACTCCTACATTTTTATAAGTTTCCGTCTAGGGAGTGGGAGAAGTGATTTCTTTCCTTCAAAACATCAGAATTCACCTTTGTTTGAAGAATTTCATTACATTCCATAAATATTGAGTTGTTCGAATTTGCTTGTGTGATTTAGTAAAACGGAGAGTCAGTGCCAGGAATAGCTTCGTAACAGTTTCTAAAATTTTTTATCACAACCAAAGTCTTGTGGGCAGCATTCCTTTGGAGGCAGTCTGATCGTGTGTATTAAAAAATATTGAATTTTTGAAATTCTGACTTCGGATTCTTAAAGGCCATCAAAAAGTAGAATAGGAATGTCTGTAAGATCCATCCTCTATCTCTGTCTTCATCAATAAAATTGGGTTGAAAACTTTAAAAGTTCCACCACACTTTCAATGCCTCTGTCTCCTAAACGGTTGAATCAATTGAAAAAACACCAAGAATAAAACATTTCTTAAATGTTGTGTACAATCTGAAAATACCATTAAAAATAGAAGTTCTTATTTCAGATTTCAAAGTTACCCCGCCCCTCCTCCTCTCACAAA
>JAHWFO010061744.1:305638-324794 GCA_023313115.1 Rhysida immarginata | reverse complement strand
AAGACCCAGCACGACGACACCGCGAGATGACAGACACCTCTATCGCATGTGTGTAGCAGATCGTACAGCCACTTCCACAGTGTTAGCACAACAGTGGGGTGCTACAGTAGGCAGGACAATGTCTGATAGCACTCTACGACGCCGTTTGATTTCCAGAGGATTGATGGCACGAGTACCATTGTTGCGGATTCCTTTGACTCAAAACCACCGGCGCCTCAGGTTGCAATGGGCCCATCAACACCAACAGTGGCAAGCTGAATGGCAACAAGTTGTGTTTTCGGATGAGTCAAGGTTTAACTTGCAGCACCATGACGGCAGGATACGAGTCAGAAGACATCGTGGCGAGCGCGACCTTCCAGAATGCATCCTGCAGCGTCATTCAGGACAAACGCCAGGGGTGATGGTGTGGGGTGCAATCAGTTACCATGGCCGTTCCCGTCTGATCAGAATCCATGGCAATCTGAACAGTGACCGGTACATCAGGGAAGTTGTGCAACCCGAGGTCATCCCCTTCCTGCAGAACCTTCCAGGCGCTGTATTCCAACAGGACAATGCCCGACCGCATGTGGCCAGAAATGTCCTCGCCTTTTTCCAAGCACATCAGACGCCCTTGTTCCCCTGGCCTGCTCGTTCACCAGACATGTCCCCAATCGAACATGTGTGGGACAGGGTTGCTCATCGATTGGCTCGTCAGACTCCTGCAGCAGCAACTGTGGATGAACTGTATACCCGTGTAGACAGAGCATGGCAGGACATTCCCCAGGCCCTTATTCAGAGCTTGTTTGACTCAATGCCACGACGTTTAGAGGCTGTAATTGCATCCCACGGTGGTTTCACCCGATACTAATGTGACAATAAAACGCATTGTATTGACCTGAAAATCTAATGGTTTCTTTTCTGACCCATGATATGCAAATGCTCCAAATTTAATGCAGATTGGGCTATTCCATCAGGGTGTTGCGATTTTTATAAACAGTAGTGTACATGAAAATAATTGAAAAATTCTTCCCCCCCCCCCTTTACTCATTTTTGGGATTTCTTCTTCCTGTGGATGAAAGGAACATCCTTGTTGTATCCATCATCATCACGCCCCTATCCTACATAAAGGGTGGCAACACACGAAAAGAAAAAAAAAAAACACGAATCAACCACTCATACATCGCTAATCAGTCGGCGCCACACATTCCGATCTCTACACATCATCCCAGCTTCTTCCACGGTCATTCTCTTCTTCATGCAAGCACATCTTTTCAGGCTCTCAAACCCATATAGCTTCAGATATTCACCCACCTGCTCTCTCCACTCTTTCCTCAGTCTCGCTCTTCCTCGCTTACCATCAGCATCACCAACATACATTCGTTTCGTCAGTCGTTCCCCACTCATGCGTTCCATATGTCCAAACCACCTCAACGTTGACTTTGCCGCTACATCAGCCACACTACACTGCATTCCACAATCGTCTTTCACTACAACATTTGGAATACAGTCAAGTCTCGTACCTCCAGCTACACCTCTCAGATACCTCATTTCAAATGCAATACAGTATGCTTCTCATTCCACACCCAGGTTTCACTCCCATAAATTAGAGTTGATACCAGCACGCTCTGATAAACAGACATTTTGGCATTCTGCGATAAACGCTCATTCCTAGCATACTTTCCAAGTGTGCCTACGATCTTCAAACCATCATTCACTCTCCTTAATATCTCACCATCAATGCTCCCGTCCCTCTCAAACATGCTCCCCAAGTATACAAACTCGTTCACTTGCTCCAGGTTCACCCCGTTCAGCTCAATCATACATCGCGTTTGTTCCTCTCCCCGCTCAAAAACAAGTACTTTCGTCTTTTCCACATTTATTTGCATATACTGCCCCTTGCACATCTCGTTCACTTTTATCACTAGTGTCCTAAGATCCTCTTCACTCTCCGACAGGATAACAGCCTCATCAGCATACAACAAACAGCACACTCTCTCATCGCCTACTTTCACGCCCAAGTCATTAATACCGGCTGCCCTAACACATGCATCCATGAAAACATTAAATAACCACAGGGACATTACACACCCTTGCCTCACACCCTCCTCAATCGCAAACCTCTCAGATAAGCCTTCGTTTATCCTCACACTAACAGAGCTGTTCACATACTTTGCCTTCACTGCCCCAAGTAGTCTTTCACTCACACCATAATCTCTCAGTACTCTTCAAAGAACATTCCTACACTCGATCGTACGCTTTCTCCAGATCAACAAACGCACAAAACACTTTTTCCTCACACGGAGATATTTCTCTACAATAACTCTCAGTGAAAAAATTTGATCCGTGCATCCTCTTCCACTCCTGAAGCCACCCTGCACATCCCACACTTTCTCATCAGTCACGCTCTTCACTCTATCAATCACAACTTTTTCATAAACCTTCCCCGCTACACTCAACAAACTTATTCCTCTATAATTCTTGCAATCACTTCTATCACCCTTACTCTTATATATGGGAACAATCATAGCCTTAGTCCAGTCTTCGGGAACCACATCACTGATCCAGCAAAACTCAGAGCTTCCACAACCATTCTACAACTTGCTTTCCACTATACTTTAACATCTCCGCAGTCACACCATCTACATCAGGGCTTTTACCACATTTCAGAGCGCTAATTGCATTCAGAACTTTTCATACTGATTCCATCTTCTTCCGACTCACCTTCCACTCTCTTCTCCGCTCTACTTTCATTCCAGTCACTCTGGTGGAACCACCAGTAACTCCCACAGGCATAAAGAGCTCAGAAAAATATTCCTGCCAACTACATCAACTTCATTCCACAGCATTTTGCCATTCTTGTCCTTCACACTACACACTTTCCCTTCTGCCCTCATCTCTAACATCCAAAACATTCTCTTGTTCCCTTCAAAGTCATTCTGCAGTTTCTCATCTTTTTCTCTCACCACTCTCTCCTTACTCTCTCTAATCACTCGTGCACACTCCCTCTTACAGCTCTTGTATTTATCCGCACCAAGACTGCCATTCAACATTCTCAGATATGTCTTTTTCTTCTTTGCCACCATGTCTGCAACATCCTTATTCCACCATGCATCGCCTTTCATCCGACCCAAACTGATTTCACCACACACCTCTTTCGCAGACCTCCCCAGACAATCCTTTATATGATTCCACATATTCTCCACATTATCCATACTGTCACTTATTTGACCCAGACACTCAGATACAAGACTCTCATACATGCTTCTCTTCAAGCGCATATCCTCCACTTTTATTCGTTTTCGTACAGTTTTCACCTTTCTTACTGTCCTCCAGCCACCCAGTAGATTCATTCTTGATACAACTAAAAAATGGCCAGTCCCAATCTCTGCACCCCTCATCACTCTCATATCCACAATTTTACCATGCAGCCTGTTGTCACAAACAATCAAATCAATCATACTTTTTTGATCTCGTGCCTGATTCTCCCAAGTATTTGTGCTTAAAGAAGGTGTTTGAGACAAACATTCCTCTCTCCGCACAAACCTCCAACAGCCGCTCCCCATTGCCATTCACACGCGGATCTCCATGTTTTCCTACCAGACCTTCTATCCCGTTTCGCTCCACACCAATCCATCCATTCAAGTCACCCGCCAGAATTACGCGCTCATTGTCACAGCTTTCATTCAAAACCTCATTCACGACATGCCAGAACTTTTCTTTCTCACTCTCACTCGCAGCATCCACAGGCGCATAAAACTACAACCATAAGGATCTTATGTATCCGAGGTTTCATTCCCATCCACAATACTCTTTCATTCATGCACTTGTACTCCGTCATACACTTCTTTGTCCTTTCGTTCAGCAGCACACCTACACCAGGTCTGCCCGTTCACACTCCTCCACCCCAGACCACAGTCCTAAAATATCATCCCTCACACTATCAAACCGACAGCCCTTTCTAAACATCTCACTCACGCACAAGACATCCAGTCTATACTTCCTCATTTCATCCATCAGTTCTCATTCACTCTCTTTGACAGGCCCTCTCACATTCCACACACCCATTCTCCATTCACACCTCCTCCTTCTCTCGTCGAAAACCTTTTGCCGTTCCAAAAGTCGTTCCATGTTCATCCATCCGGTTTAATTTCTTTTGCGTTCTGAAAATCATAAAGTAAGATTCACCATACTGGTGATCAGCCAGTAGTTGTATAGACTGGGAGTGCCCTCTATGGGTCCCAGCCTACCCTCTCTGAGGAGAAGTTATCCCTTGTCGTATCCATTGGATTAAAATCTTCAATATTAAAATCTCAGAATATTCTAATCAAGTGTTGTAGAACATCATTTGACAGTCTGTTCCGTGTTTCTGTTTTTATACGATTTACTACAGAAACACATCTTTCAACAGCTGCATTTGATACAGGAAGTATCAGAAGTATGCTGACCAAGTGTGCTATGAGAGGGAATCTCTTTTTTATGGAATGTCAGGAGTTTGGAATGAAACCTGCCTGTCCTAATATTATTGATTTATATTGTTGATTGGAATTGCCTATATTATATTTTACGCTAAATGATGAAAATACAGCTATTTTCTAATTTTTTAAATAAATTTATATTCACCTAATAAAATCACGTATTGATTAACATTACTGTTCAAAAACGTTTTTGGATTTAGTGTTTTCTCAAGCTAATAATTTCTTATAAGACTCATTAAACGGAAACTGTCTTTAACGAAATTTTTTTCTTGTCCCTTGCAATTCTGTTAAAGACAGGTTTTTGATCTTCCAATGCATCGTGTTTCCATCATACTCGACGGCAAAAATGGCATTATTTCCGTCGATGTTGCCGCATGTGAATACCAGGCTTTACTGTAATTGCACAGGGTTGCCACTCAAATCTGGAAAAAAAATAACCTGCGTTTTCCCTGTTTGCATACACACTATTACAGGAAAAGCGCTAGTCGCATTAAGAATATCAATATTCCCTTAGTTTTTATCACTGAAAAAAAGAAAACAAGGGGAAGTAAGCAACAATTCAACATTACCTGAAATAGTATAGTAAATGACTAATTTATAATAACAAATAAAAAATCATTTTCTCTGTATTCATTACCTAGAACCTAGCAAGAGAGAAAATGCCCAAGAGAGTAAAAATATTCATTACTTACCTCAGTCATGCTCTCCAATTTAAATTTACACAAAATTAAGGATTTGAGACAAATAAAACAATATTCTTGCCATCATGGTAGAAACAATTTAATCATTAGTAAACAAAAAATATTTCAAAGTAAAATTAACAATCCTTTTTTTTTTGTCAGTTCATATATTTGGGCATCAATTTCTGCAGATTTTTCAGTCATCAGTTTCATTTTTTTCTTTTGCAACAATTTAATTTGCAATGCTACTTTGCATTTGTTGGATTACTTTTCTTTTTCTTTTTCCTGAACATTTTTCTGCTTTTCTAAAGCTTCATAATATCTAACATGCGCTAATTTTATATACTGAAGGCAAAATTCTTGGACATGCGTTCAAATATTTTTTTGTTGTAGTCTTCACAAATAGAAAGCATTCTGCTAAAAAGGCTCTTTTTTCAGATTCGGTAGCTCCACTAGTATTCAAGTAGCTTGCAGTTACAATTCCAATAACAGTATTTTTCCTCAGTCGCAGATTCGGATCAACAAGGTCTATCAAAAATAAGCTTTCTAATGATTTTGTTTCTTCAACTATATTACTTTTGACAATATTTTTCATTAATTGTTTAATAAGAATGAAGAGATTTTCATGCAAGAAAGGCACCATTAGTTTAGATGTCTGAATTTTTTTAAGAAATGGCTGAAGAATATTAGCAATATAAGAGAAGAAGCTAATTTTAGCCAGAATCAATTTGTCCTGACAAGCATATATAATATTATCACGTGTGACAGCTCCAGGCAAAGTTGTTTTACTGACCTCTATGTATTTCTTTATGTTGCCAAAAACTTTCAGAGCACGTTCACACATATTGACATTTTCAACCCAACAGATAGAACAAAACTTTAATGGAAGTTCAGAAAAACCTGTAATTTCCATGAAATTTGCACGTCTAGCTGGACTATCTTTAAATATTCCATACATTGCTCTTAGCGTAACATCCACTTTCCATCCAGTAGATTTATGTCCATACTGCAATGCTCCATGGATTATGTGTAGTCCACAAGTACCTAGGTCTAAAATTTTGCAGTCATTTTCAGACAAAAGTTCTTCTTTAACATATTTTAAAAATTTTAAATTTACATTTGGTCCATCCATGCTAATTTGTATTAGTAACTGTATGTCCAAACTTGACATAACTTCTTTAAAATTCTCAAACAGTTCCTGAGCAGTAGTACGCCTTAAAAATACTGAATTCCAATATCTTGTGGACACTCTGTTGGTTGAATCGCACCAATATCTTACAATCAAGTCCATTTGGCATTTTTGAGAAATTCTGTTCAAAGCTTCATTAAAGCATACAACAAATTTTTTGTTGTTTAAAGATTTTTGAAGAGATTGCTGAAAAAATGGAGCCAATCCATAACAAATCATGTATGACATTTTAGTGCGACCTAGCGTACACTTTTTAGCGATTTCACTATCAATGAACATATGCGAAAATATTTCTGCTATATCACTGAATGCATTAAAAGACGAATGCAACGCAACAAGTTTTAATGCCCATAAAATTTCAGCTTTAAATGACTGATCTTGAAATAAAAAGTTCGAAATCGGTTTATTTTCGGACATCAAATTTGACGTTTTAGAACTTGACGTACCGTCTTCTGCGGTACTCCTTTTAGATACAAAATCCAGTATTGAAGATGATTTTTTTGAATTGGCACTTAATTTATGCTTCTGTCTCTTCGCAAGACTGGTAAGTGCCTGTATGCCCATATTACTTAGGCTAATTACCTTTCTGCAAAGCGTGCAGTACGCTGAAAACTGATTTTTCGGAACTTCTCTAACCCATTCAGCAAAGTCCGGGTCGATATTTTTATCCGTCCAATCCAGATTAAATACTGATTTTGAGAAGCTCATTACAAAAAAATCAACTAATTTGATTAAAACACAAAATCACTCAAAAAACAAGTCAATCCTACAAGCTCAGGGAATCCCGTGTGAGAAAACGCCGCCGCTCAAAACGGAAATGGACTGATCTATGCAGAAGAAAAGGGGAGTGATTAGAAAAAAAAATGAGCTTCCGCAGTTAACAGCCGCATATGACGTTGTTTTGTTTTTGGAGCTACCGCTACGATCTTTTATTCTTACGATGGTTAAAGAGTTCGGCATTTCTTAGATCAAAAAAAAAAAAAAGAAGAAATTTAAAATTCCCTGTATCTTCCTGGTTTATAAGGAAAATTTCAAAATTCCCTGCATTTTCCCTGTTTTTTAGATGATTTTTAAATTCCCTGTATTTTCCCGGTTCTCCCGGTTTTCCCGGTGCCGTGGCAACCCTGTTGCAGATCATCAAATATGACATTGAAATTTCTTTCGTTGAAAGTGGTATTTAACGCACACCAACAATTCAAAACTTTGACCAAAAGGAAGTGATTAAACAGAAAGACGTTTGAAAACTGGCGGCAGCGGGATGTTGGCGTTCACTATCCACATACAATTAGAACAATTAAACAACTCTCCGATATTTGTCCCAACCCTGTATTTTTAGGTAGGTAATATGCAATTTTCAGATGGGGAAGTGTGAATAGCAGATTTGCATCCCAAACGTAGCATTTGTTTAAACTTGCATCGTAAATTACAATGCGATACCGCTTACGTTGAACCCTGAACTAATATCCCAAACATCTGAATGTGTGCTGTATAATCCAAAAATTAATTGTAATGAATGTTAAAAAATAAAAATGTTAAATGATAGTTTCATCTACTATCTATGCTCTCAAGGAACTATCTTTTAAAATTTTACATGTGATGGGGTATACAACTACAGGTACTGTAATCACATCAAGATTGATAAATAAATAGACAGAAAATACTAACTGAATAAAAGCTTAGAAAGAAATTTTATGAAAACAAATCTTTAGATATGTATTTTGGCTGAAAGGCAAGCGATAACCATGAACAGGAATGGAGTTCAAATTTATGGAAAAAAGCGTTATAGCCAAAAAGGAGGGGGGGGGGGCTAAGGGGCTGCATTGGTTGTACTATAATTCTTAATGGAGTCAATAGGTAGTATAAAGTTCATACAATCACCATGATGAAAGCCTTGGGCACATACAGTGAAAGAGTGGTTAGTTCTCCTCTATGTCCCACCTTGGCATTTCACACTGATGATTCAGCTGCCAGAGTCCGTTGTTGTAGAAGTCCTGCAGGAACTGTTTCACCTCTTTATCACCTTAGAGATGGTGCAATACACCCCACATTGTGACAAGGCTGTTGAAGAAGTCATCTGATATGAGTTTCTGGGGTTCTTTCTAGAATAGTGAGCAAATGCAGCATCCATCTTGTTTCGTGTGGATTCTAGATACAAGATTTTACAAATAGTGCAGGATGTGATGTGGACTTTCTGCACGACCCATTTTGAGAATAATAAGATCTGGAATTAGCGGATGCCCTAATCCTTCAGTCAACGAGGACCAGGGCATCCACTTATTGTATTATTTGGGGCTACTCACAGATGCAGAAAACATAACAGCCCACATGCCTTGATTTTCCCAATGGGATGCCTAGTTTACACAGTGCTAGTTTGCATGCGAGTTACTGCAGTACAGTTGCTGTCATTTTGTGAACAGCTTATGCGAGTTACTGTTATGTGCGAGCAGGTCAGCAGATGGCGTGCGAGCTACTTCAAACTTTTTTGTTTTTACTCGTCACTTGCCCATCCCACCAAGGTTACAAGGTCATCACAGGTCAGTTGCTCACACGTAGCTCGCATCATTTGTACACAAATCCAGTAGCTCGTAAGCCAGCGGACCTCAATAACATATTTTTTATATATCACGTGCAGTTGGATTTTAAACTGAAAATGGCGGAAAGATGGTCTGCACAAGATAATATTAATGAATTCAAGTTGTGCAGGTATGACTCTCAAAACTGCTTTATATTCGCGTGGGTCTTCGTGATACAACTTCTTGAAAATGGTACATGATACTCCTGAATTTCTTCTTTCCATCCATTCTCTAATTCAATTTTTTTTTCTTTCAGCTTTCTGTTTAACAGATTGCTCAAATTCAGCACACAGTACCTTGGTCATAGATCTTATGACAGTCCTTTTTATTAAAACTTGCTGGCTCAACATTATCACACAGAATCCGTGTTCTCTCTCTCTCTCACTCACTCGACTCGCACTGTGTAAACAGCAGAGCCGAGTGTAGCTACTGTCATTTTTTTCATGCGAGTACTTAAGGCGAGCTACTCTCTACTGGACAGGTCAGCAGCTCGCACTGTGTAAACTAGGCATTTGATTTGATGTTGTGGTGGTGAATCCATGGAATACAACATTGTTAAACCGTCTGTGCATGTCGCTACATGCAGCCATTGTCGTTTCACTGGTGTACCTGGAACTTGATAGCGATTGTAAGGACTTTTTGACCAACCCGTTTTTATTTATAAACAACAACAACAACAACAACAATAATAATAATAATAATAATAATTAATCACTGACAAAACTATCTCTCATAACGGACCAGACATTACACTTAATAGATAAGCAAAACAAAGTGACTTACATAATTGATATCTCCATCCCCAACACACACAATTTACAAAAGACATACACTGACAAAATCACTAAATATACGGATCTTGCACACGAAATAAAACGCCTTTGGGGAGTTAACAGAGTACACATTGTTCCTATTGTTCTTTCTGCCACTGGGGGTTATTCCACACGCACTACACAAAAGCCTGTCAACACCAAATTTAAACCCACACTTATACAAACCCTTACAGAAAGCCACAATTCTAAACACCTGTCACATAGTAAGGAAATTCCTACACCCAAACATCAATACTCCCACGAGTGCATAACTTTCCCTCCCTCGCATTTGAGTCCCTTGGGCTTGGCCCTCTTTTGGGTCCGCCTCTGGGATTGACTTCCGGACTTGATCCGAGTTTGGCTTCCGCAAACAATGATAATAATAATATAAAACCATACTTGCTTACAAATTCTACACTGCTTTGCAATGAAATTGCCCCACCCACAAGGAGTTATCTGAATGAGCCAGAAGTAGGTTTACAGCAAGAGATACATCTGAACACACCTTTATTACGTTATGGAGCCAAGACGTGCACTCGTTTGTACAGAGTGTCCCAACGGAAAGCGGCATCAGCAGTAGGGTGCCTGGATAAGTGCGGAGTAGGGTGGTGACAACCTATACCGTAAGCTTAAAGCGTGAGCCGCCATTTTGAATCCATGGTCGAAAGTGCCAATTGAGTTACTATGTTAAATTCGTCGTTATTTTAAAGAAGTTTACTGGTGTCTGATGTTATGCAGCATTAAATTAGGCCTTTAGTTGTATGTACAACCACTTGTTCGTTTTTATTATAGAAAAAGATAACTAAATTTACCATTAAAAAAATGCAAATCCAAGAATAAAACGTATAAAATAAAAAATATATTAAAAAAAAACTTTTTAAAAGCACACAATTTTACTTCATTAAGTGCACTAAAAATAAAAATTTTTGGTACCTTTTATTTAGGAATCCATAAATTAAAAAAAAAGGTAAAAGTGTGGCGGCGCATTTATTTTTTATGTTGTGACGATATTAAATGTAAGTCACCACAATATCAGAAGAAGTAGTCTGAATCTGTGTATTTAAATTCCCATTCCCATTGATCAAGTAACTAATGGAGAAGCACTATATAATCCTAATAAGAATAAATATTTTTTGTCCCTTTTTTCCGCCCTCTTGCCGTGCGTTCCGTTCTTGTGTTGCCATAGAAACATCGAGAGGAAGTCTGCGGTGAAGAGAGAATCTAACTTTGGAATCTCGGGAGGGGGGGGGGGAGGTTGTAACTGCTCAAATTTTGAATTACTTAAATTTGATTGGTCAGAGATTCTTTCCTTCGAAAAGAGAGGGAAAGTCGGAAGAAGAGAAATGGCAGCGGGAATGAACTAAAGCAGCTAATCACTAGTGCTGATGCATCGAACTCATAGAACTCGCAATCATAGAACGGTGCAGTTTTATCAATAAGTAGATCGTTACCTACACTCACAGCAATTTCCAGGTCATAGGACTCATTTTATTAGGTTATAGCTCTCTGACTCGATTATAAGAATACAGTACTTCGTAGATAAGTTGTACGACCCATCTTCAAGTGTTTACGAATCCCCGACTCATCTAACAGCGCTAAACACGGCTTTACGAGCCAAGTCATAGGAAATGGGAATCATTTCCGGCAACGATACGAAATCAAGTAACGAAAACATGGCGGATAGCGATAGGGACGATTTCGCCGTTCGTGGTAGTATGAAGATTAATACAACTAATACTACTCTTTAATATGACAATGGATGGGACAAGTTACCTAGAGACTATCTATCAGCAGAGATAGTTTCTTCAACTCTGAGTGCGAGAACAGGCTCTCTCAAATACCCAACGTTGAATAAGCCATTCTCCGACGTCGTTCGTCTTCCTCCTTCAAATTTTACCAGTTCAAGAAAAATTGAACGAAAACAGGAATCTAAGTAAGTTACACTTTTTTCTAACGTAAATTATACTTATTTAATAGTTCCAAATTTATTTGCTAACACGTTTTCTTATTCATTATTGTTATTTATTTTTTTTTACCCGTTGTGATCTGAAATGCATTTCCACTGAACAGCATTCATTATTATCGACTGCTAACAACATGGCTAGTTTCTCGCAGCAAGAATGGATCTATACACTGAAAGCTGTGTATCGGAGCCTTATAGAAAGTAAGAAGGGTGGGTGACTTAATTTCAGCACGGAGGTCGAATATGATATTAACAGAAATAAAATGTCACTGTTTCCATTATTGTAGGGAGTGTAACTTTTTTCTGCATTTCAGATTGCCAAGGATACAAATATGAGGCTTCCTCTTCAGGCTCCTCGTGATAGTTTCCATTTAGCCTACCCAAAGGAATGGAAAAGGAATCTTGCAGATTTATAATGAGAACGATGTAATGGTTACAATAAAAATAATCCCTTGATTTTTGTGCAAATCAGTTCTGTTGAGGTGATGATGAATTTATTGCATTGTACATTAGAAGTTGAATGTATTCTTAAATCAATAAAGGAATTTTTTTTTTAATTGATGTTTAAAAATTTTAAAAAGATATCGTTTCTCTTCCTATTGTTGTCTACCGTTCAAGAGCTGTCGTTTCTCTATGAACACGGCGATCGGTATTTTAGAATTTAGCAACAGATTTATCATTAAAATCCTTTTTTCTGCCTACAGGCTTGGAGTTCTATCTTCTGCTAGCGAATTTTGACTATAAAGATGATAAAATGCAAATACAGGTCGGTATACAAATATAAACTTTTGTAAATATCAGTATACATGTGTGTAAAATTGTGTAAATAGGTGTGTAAGCCTGTGTAAATTGGTGTATATCCGTGTGTAAACTTGTATATATCGTGTGTACAAATGTGTAAATTTATGTAGATATTTGTGTAAGTGTGTAAGTAGCTGAGAAAATATATAAATATGTATGTAAAAATGTGTAAATAAGTATATACGCGTATAGTAAACATTCCGTTAATGAGTCTTAATTCTTGTACAGTCGAGTTAATTGACCCGAGAATGGCGACTCGGAAATTCGGGTCAAACAACTCTTACTGACATCTGTGTCCAACGACTCTCTTAAATGGGTCGTATTGGAAGAATCATATGACTCTCACAAGCAGGTCATATTAACCGCATATTGCTATGAGTGTATGAGTGAGGATGACTGACATTTGCATGATAGACATTGTGAACGATAATACACATTCACATTTAGATTCAGAACTCGCATTTGTGCATAATCGGAACTAATGTTCCCTAACATATCGCAGGCAGGCGATAGTCAATTGGACAAGGTGCGGAAAGCTTAAGAGACTGGATGCAACCTCTGTGACCAGGTATTGGCGGAAGTGAACTTCATTGGACTTCAGCAGGAATGCTGTGACAACGAAGGGGTATCGATAAGGTACAACGATAAGTTACACACCGGAGCAAGAGCATCGTCAGCGGAACCACTTATGGCTAGCGCCAGCTAGCAAGGAGCAATGATACAGCATCAACTTTAAGTGCGTCGTTGAAAAAGATGATCCAAAAGTGTGAGTGAACGGCTCATCGAGTGTGCAAATAAAGATAAGTACTTATGGGTGTGCGTTAAATTAATAAATGCATCAGTAAAAACGCTGAGATCTCATTGATGAAGTGTGTTACTGCGCAGAACATATTTATTTTTTAAGTAATATGCCGTACAGTGCGAGGAAAGAATATCTTAGAAAATTATGTTAAATGTTAAGTAATGCCAAGCGCTCGTTCATAAACTATTTTATATATGAATGCTGATATTCCCTATTACTAACAAACTAATCCCTACCTCATATTTTGTACCTAGATCCAAAGTTTAAACTGAGTAAAGAATTCATTTGTTTATTAAAAGCGGTGTCTCTCCTGGGTTTTATCTGATTAAGCACATGTTAGCTGTAAGAGGAATTGGTGGGCACTCTGGAAACGAGTCATTTGTCAGAATAGAGATTGGTGTTTAATTAAAGAATTTGATATAGGCTTATTGCGGAACACAACACATTTTAACTAGCCATAATTTTCTCCTTGCAACACTTGCAGGAAAACGAAAAAGCCTTCCACCGTTTTCGGAGCGATTGCTACATTCGGGAACGCAGCAACCAGGCATCGTCTGCTCCTTAAAATTCGATGTTAATAATCTTTTTTAAAAGGTCAAGTGATTAAAGCTTCAATTACATACAGAAAACAGATCAGTAAACTAAACAAATAAAGAAAATTCTATCATTACCAAGCGAGACTCTAAATATCTTACGAGTATTTGTGCAAAAAACATGTGTTCTCCTATGCGTGACTGAGTACTTCCGGATTCAAAATGGCGGCCGCAACGACAAAATGGCGAGTTGTCACCACCCTACTCCGCACTTATCTAGGCACCCTAATCAGCAGCTTGTGGCACCACCTCTAGCGGCGATGCATTGTTCCAGCCGCAGGTGTAGGTGATCATACAGGTGGCGAATGTCATCTTGGGGTAAGTCTGCCCAGGCCTGGTGAACCTGCTGTGTCAGTTCATGGAGATTCCGGGGTGATCGTAAATGACGCCCCACCATGTCCCACACATGCTCAACTGGCGATAGGTCTGGGAACCTCGCGGGCCATGGCAGGCAGTTGACATCATGCAGACATGCCGTGCTCATGTTTGCCATGTGCGGTCTGGAGTTATCCTGCTGAAAGACTGTGCCGGGTATGGTGTGCAGAAAGAGCAGTGATAAGGGGTGCAGAATCTCTGTGACGTACCGTGCTGCTGTCAGGGTGCCTTGGATGGTGACTAAAGGTGTTCTGGTATCGTAGCCGATGGCACCCCAGACCATGATCCCCGGTGTTGGTCCACGATGGTGATACCGGATGCATTGTTCATTGGCTTGTTCCAATGGTCTGCAGCATATCCGTCCACGTTTCTCGTCAGTGTCCAAACAAAAGCTGGATCGTTGCTGAAGACCATCGGGTGCCATTCCATTCGCCAGCCCACTCGTTCACGACACCATTGCAGTCGTATCGCGCGGTGCTCAGATGTCAAAGGAAGACAACAATGGACACCTGGCAGACATTGTTGCAGCGTGTAACCGGTGTGCTATTGTCGCTATAGACACTGGAGCAGTACCGGGAATAGCGACGTTGTCGCGCAGTTGCCGCAGGGTGATGGTTCTGTCCGCTAGGGCTGTTCACAGTATCCGTCTATCGGTACGAGCTGACGTGCTTCTGCAGGCCCCAAAGCCTGGTTTTCTGGCATGTGTGCCTTCCTCTCGCCATTGCCTCCAACATCGGCCTACCGTCCGTGCGTCGTGCGTCCCGCGACACATGGACAGCAATCCGTCTGGTTGACCATCCAGCCTCAGAGAGGCCAATAATCCGACCTCGTTCAAAGTCCGTTAATTGCGTGAACGGTTGTCGTCGTCGCGGCATTGAGACCGTTGTGCGGATTACAGTACTGTACATTCATGAGGCAGTTGCTTCCTCCCTACTGCATGGAACGTCTCGCACAGGTGTCAACTGATGAGCCTATACAGGCACCCGGACACCCTGTATCAACCCAAATGGTCATGTCCCGTGAACATGCATCTAATCTTTTACTAGTTGGAGGTAGAAGAACCCCCCCCCCCAAATATGGATAAGGTCGGATAACTCCTTGTTGGTGGGGCAATTTCATTGCAAAGCAGTGTATATTTCAAAGTAAACTATGATTCTCCATCATCTTGATAAAAATTTTGACATCAAAATTTAAAAATCCTACATAATTTACCCACATTTGATAGCTGTAATGAAATTCAGTGAGTTACAAAATGTCTAATAAAAAATAGAACAATTCAAATTTAATTCACAATTACTGCAGAAACCATTATTAAAACTGCAAAATTGGTGCTGAAAACATCAGCAAGGCTGCAATGATGGTGTGGGGAATATGCCTGGTTGCCAGTTTGTATAGGATGCTAAGAGAAAAGTGCCAAATTATAGGGGAGGGGAGAGTTCAGAAGCTGAATTTGCCCCAGGTGACAGCAGTCCAAAGTTGTGATCCTGGAATCAGCATTCCTTTTTTTACACTTACGCTTGGTCATTTCCCTTTAAGCCTCCTCTTTATCATTTATAAAATTGGCTAAATTTTGAATGCTTAATGAAAAAATTAAAAACTTTTTAAAAAAATATCCAAATTAGTAGTTAATAAATTGAAAAAAAGAAGGCTAAATTTCTTATACATCCAAAAGAAGGTAGGGAGATGATAAAAATGCAAAAGACTCTAGCAAGTTTACTTTTCTTTCCGTTAAATGTTTGCTTACTGTTTGTTTGTCCGCTCAGTTTGTTCTTTCAGATACGATTCTTGAAAAGTTATAAACTGTTTCTGAGCTGCAATACAGGCTTCTTCTTCATCAATAACAATATTAAGCAAATTATAATTTTCAAGAAAAGAGAACGAAGAAAGATCCCTAAAAAATAAAAGTGAAATATAAACTTTTTTTTTTAATAAGTTTCCCTCCCCTAGAAAACTACACACACTGGCCAATGAATTAGAAACCCATGATGAATTACTATACTGATATGTAAAGCGGGGTCACAGGCCAGAAACGATTGTGATATGCAAATGAATGCAATCATGTGAGGTACATGCTCATTCCAAGCTGGAGGTACAGGATAAGAACAAGCTGCAGCTGCTCAAGTTGAGCAAAATGGGAAAAACAGCAGACCTGTCTGAATTCCAAAAGGGAGTTATTGTGGGAGCCCATCTAGCTGGAGCTATGATTTCCAGGACAGTACAACTGACCAGAATCTCAAAAGGTCAGGTCTCCAAGGTGTTCAATGCATGGAAACGGAACCCACGAGAGTTGTCGAAACGGCAGAATTGTGGATCAAAAACGATCAACACAAGACAGGGACCGACGTCGTCTGAGACAGATTGTGCGGCAAAACCGAAGATCTGAGGTGGAGCAACTGACGACAGACTTCAATGAATGATCATCGCAACCCGTCTCCTCCAGAATAATGCACCGAGAGTTGAAGCGAATAGGGATGGGAAGTCGCATGCCAGTGAGGAAGCCCCTGGTGTCAGCAACAAACCGGAAAGTTCGCCTGCAGTGGTGTAAAGAACGGTGTGACTGGACAGTAGACGACTGGAAAAAGGTGATGTGGTCGGACGAGTCACTTTACACATTGTTTTGCACCGATGGCTGGCAGAGAATTTGACGGCAGCCCCATGAAGCGATGGACCCCTCATGTGTTGTGAACACAGTTCAAGCTGCAGCAGGAGGTGTCATGGTAGGGGCCATGTTTTGGTATGGCAAGGGTCCCCTGATATTCCTTGACAGTCGGGTGAAAGCCAAAGACTACCTGAACATTGTTGCAAATCAAGTCCATCCTGCAATGGTGCATTTGTACCCAAATGGTGATGGGTTCTTCATGGACGACAATGCTACTGTCCATCGAGCAAGAATTGTTCAGGAGTGGTTTTCTGAAAATGACACCGAGTTGCAACATCTGCCGTGGCCAGCGCAAAGTCCGGATTTGAATCCGATCAAGAATGTTTGGGACATGTTGGAAAGAGACATTCGTTGAAGGCATCCGCTTCCGTCTACTCTGCAGGACCTGAAGGTCTCTCTGACGAATGCATGGTCCGCGATTACCTTACCTGCATTGCAACACCTTGTCGAGTCCATGCCAAATCGCGTATGTTCTGTAATTACAGCCAAAGGAGGGTCAATACCATATTGAACGAAGCTTTCTAATTCATTGGTTGTTGTGTGTATAAACCTACTGATCACAATCTTTTACAGTCAATGATTCTTCTACTGATCTCATAAGCATTTTCTGGTAATGTTCTATTAAATTAGAACGTTTCTGAAAAATATAAATTTGTTGTTAACAAAAAGAAATCTGTTAATATAAAATAAAGCTTTATAAAATCTTAACCTGTTGCAATTCTTTATTATGACTTGAAACATATTCCAATGGAAGCTTTTCTTTTTTTTTAGAAGTTGTAGGCTTCTTAATGGGTCCTCTGTAAACTTTTTTGGTGTAAGAGTTTTTGGTTTTACTTTCAGTTTCACTGAAGACACTGGAACTAGATACACTGACTGATGCACAAGATTCTTCACCACATTTATCTCTCACAGAAAACCATTTCATATTTAAGAATGAGTCAGTTTTGAATACATTATCCTTCTTCATATTGAAAGAGACTTTTTTTGATTTTTTTGTTCTGGAAGGAATTTCAGAATCATCGGATCTTAAATTCTTATCTTTATTGACATATTGCAAGAAAGGATTTTCTAACATCTGCTCTTTTCCTCCTTGATGGGATTGTATTGCGTGCATTGATGATGAAAGCATTGTTGTATTTTTCTTTCTTTTCAATTCTTTGGCCAATGGCTTTGAAAGTGCTTTATGTTTTTCATTAATTGCTTTATAATTTTTCAGTTTAGTTTTGGGGAGTCTTACAACAGGAAAAAAAATCTTTTCTGAGGTTTCTATAGTTTCTAATTTGCAAGAAGTAACATAATCAGATAAAGTACAAATATTACTTGTGGATGCTTGTTCTGTCTGATTATGATCATTACTAAGTATGGCATCAGAGGATTCATCTAATTCACCAAAAAGATCCTCTTCATCTGAACTTTCAAAAACTTTTAGACTAGATGAATTACTTTTCTCTAAGGATGGTTTATTTTGTTTAATTTGATGAAATTTCATTTCCTTCTCACAAGAATTATGAGCTTTTTTAAAGGAAGAATTTAATTCAACATTTGTTAACGCTGGCAAATCACTTGTTTCTTCACAAAAACTGAGATATCGGGGTTGGAATCTATCCAAATTACTTTTCTTTGTTGAACTTCTGCTAGATGATTTACTCTCAGATTTACTCTCAGAATCTAGATGATCTGATATGATAGTTAAGGAATCAATTTGCTCTTCAATTTGAAAAGATACAGATGATATTTTATCTGCATCTATCTTTTGTTTTTTTGATATTACGTATTCAGGATCTGCAGATTTTAAGGTCAATGAATTCTTTCGATGGTGTGTACTAAGAGAGAAAATTCCTCCATGAGGATCCAAGCTGTCAGATGAATGAGTACTGAGAGAAGGAGAAGATGGTATGCCTACTTGAGGTGGTAGTCTTTGTTTCTAAAGATATAAATTAAGTATAATTTTATTACAGGTACAGTTGCATCCTATATAAAAAGTTATAAGCATACAGTGACTATATAATAATAATAATAATAATAATAATAATAATAATAATAATAATAATTTATAATAATAATGTAGCAACAACAGGGATACAATCCACCGGAAAAACCGGAAGATGAGGCCCTATGTTGCCCCCCAACAGGCCGAAGCCCAAAGCGGGGTTAATGATACATATAAAATAGACTAATAAAGAAAAAAAGATAATAGGAAAGTTATAGTAATGATACCGAACACCGGCCGAGTCAGACAAAACATTAGTAAAATA